>CAIGQQ010003503.1:2682642-2767114 GCA_903798035.1 Danio albolineatus | reverse complement strand
CCCCCCCCCCCCCCCCGCCCCCCCGCCCCCCAAAATATAACTAAACCTAATAAGCATTTTCAAGTTTGTATAGTAGAATGCTCTGTATCTGATTCTAAGCTGGATCCCTTATACATATTTTATATATTTTTTTCATAATGATGACTCCTGTACAGCAGTCCCGCAGCATTCTGACACTCAATGACACTGGAATACCCTGTCAAGAGAGTCAAGTGGCTGGGAATGAGCTTTTACAGCGTCTGCTATAATGTTAATGTTGTTTTCGTGTGTTTACATAGATGAATATGGTGTAAATGCACAGTACAGTTATGATCTTATCGCCACATTATATCATTATGATAACATGATATACACCTTCAGTGATTTCCTGAAGATAAACACCAAATAATACACAACTGGAGTAACTCCAGCAGTCGCCATCGTCTGATCTCATATGAAGCAAGAGATCATGACATATGATGACGTGTGCTGTATTTCTTAGGGGTACATTTTAAAGCCCTTCCCCTTCACACTCTGTTTCAAGGGCAAGGGGTACAAAAGTAGAATTGGGATTGGGCCTAAGTGTGATTTGGTTGTGAAGGAGAACTCAGTGGTTTCTCATGCTGTCTCAGTTTCTCTTGCGTGTATTTTTCTTTAATTCCTGTCCACTTGCTGGCACACACACCTCATCCTCACCTCGTGTTTTTGCACAGAATAAAAGTGCCTTCCTCTGTGGAGTGATGAAGACGTACAGGCAGAGGGAGAAACAAGGGACCAAAGTGTCAGACTCTACTAAAGGACCAGACGAGGCCAAAATCAAAGTCAGTCTGCTTCACTTCTCTACTGTGTGTTCTGTCCAGCCGCTCGTTCGTTCTCTTGCTGTTGATCCCGTTACAAGTGCTTTTCTGTGTGCTGCTTCACCAGGCTCTGCTGGAGAGAACTGGCTATACGCTCGACGTGACGACAGGGCAGCGCAAATATGGTGGTCCGCCTCCAGGATCGACCCATGCCGGAGTTCAACCCACCATCGGCACAGAGGTCAGTCTTACGGTCTAATAAATGCACATCAGCACGTTATTCTGGTCTAGTGATTGGTTCTGGTTTTCTTTGTTTACGCTAATACCAACAGGGGTCATTGTAAACCTAATAGGGTTGGGTCGATAGATGATGCTGAGTCAGCATTGCCGATCCTCCGCCCCCATCGCAAATCCTCTCGGCGGGAAAATACACACTTAGACCCTGTTTACACTAATACGAAAATGATCCACACGTTTCATCTAGCATTTCTAAACAGCTCTACGTCCACACTATACTGCTGAAAACACGCATCACGTGACCACACACACATGTGCTCGTCTAAGTTCCAGAGAGCAGTGCACATCAGACAGTTTATCAAGGATGTCCCGCTGGATGGCGTCTCACTATAGTTGTTAAACGTGATCTTTAATTAATCTTGTCTCTATCTAACGACTCTTCTGTCTTTTGAATCTATCAGGAAACGTGTCTCAGCGTCAGTACACTGCTTCAGTCTTTCGCTTTCACGTTTTTCACTAATGTTAGCGTAAACCTCAGATACTGTTGGTTGGTTCCTGTTGGTTGTGCAACGTTTTTACCAACCAAGTTTGTGGACGCCATTATAACGACTTTCAGAGTCCTGTGGAAACAGTGATTGTGTTCTGTCTTTTCCCTGTTAACAGCAATAATGACAACTGGAAACCTTGTTTTAAAACGAAAATGAACTGTACTGAAGTTGGTTGCTGTATACTGAAACAGGAGCGAACTTCGAACACACACACTCTCACACTGAGTCAGTTGCCAATGGTTACAGGCGCGCTTTTAGTAGCGCTAAGCATCATAGGAAAACTTTTCTTAAAGTATAAACGCAAAGGTAAATAAATTCACACTATGACGAATAAACAATAAATGAAGCATTAAATAATTATTCTTGCTGTTATATATCAATTTAAGTCACAACAGATTGACTTTGGTAGTTAGTGTTTGACTTTATTTATGATTTGGTTATGGGTAAAACAAAGACCATGCGGGTCAGGTAGTTAAAACGATAGGCTACATATAATTAATTATTTATTAATTAATTGTTCATAAAAAGTTAATTCACCACCACCTATGACGACGATGCCATCATCCATTGCGATGTTTCACATTAGAGATCGTGCGATGCCAAATTGGTCGACATCACCCAACCCTAACACCTAAATCCGCTAGTGTGGGTAAATTCTGTTTCTTAAAACATTATTTCACTGTATTACACCACTGTGTTATCAAAGCTACAGCATAACTATGTTTTTGTCCTGTTATTTTACTTTGAGACTTTTTTTGTTGGATACATCAAAAATGAGAATTCCTTATCTTAAAAAGATTTTTAAGAAGCTAAAAGCTAAAGTGGCAGTGTGCTGATTTCTCGTTTTTGATGTTTGCTCATGAGTATATTATTGATCAAACACCTGCCTTTGAGATTTTTAGATGTGCGCACATTTTTGTTTACTTTTTTTGTTGGATACCATCACTTTCAGAATCAGAAGTAAATGTTAATGTTATCAAAATTATCGAGTTCGGTACCAATCAATACTGAAATTTTAAAAACAGCCATTTGTGTGCTGGTGAGCCCGTTCTTAAACAGCACTAATTGGCCGTCTTGTCCGTAAGCTAAACCAAAATGACTGTGATTGGCCATGAAGGTCATGGATTTACCACGCTCTACCATAATGTTTTGATGACACTAGTGAATACATATTTGGGTGGTGTAATATTATAATTCAGTGCTGTTAATCATATATTTAGATGTCATTTAAATTACTAATATTGGCAGTAGACCATAATAAACAATAGGTTAATAATTTACCACACTGTTTGTCAGCTTATAGACAAATCAGCTGATCGACATGGCTTTGAAATGCTCCAGTGTTCCTGTATCTGTGTTTGCACTTAGTAAACAGCAGTGCGTTCGCTCAACGGCACTCAAATGGTAGCAGGAAATGGACGCTTTTTAAAATATCAGTATCAATTGGTACAGAATTCCAGGAAAAAAGAAACCTTAACCACAAACACCAAAAGACCATCGCCTCTTTCAAAAAAACAAAACCCTAATTGACACACAAAGCCATTTCTCTCACACGTGAAGGCAGGTGATCTATAAAAGGAGACCAAATATTTTGTGAATGGATTCTAAATAGCTGCAATGCTGTATACGTTGGAGTGCATAGACCAAATCGTGACTCATACCATGAGTATTCGGCATGAATACATGTACTGTTTCACCCCTGTTGTTTACAAGAACAATATCTAATGGTGATGTAGCTTCACAAACACATACTTCATTTATAGCGTGTCTAAAGCGTGCTTAATATGTCTGTGTCGAGTTATTGTACACAACAGAGCCTACCGAGCCTTTGTGAGCATTATTAATTCTGCATTCTGTCTGGGTTTCTCTGTAATAACACTTATATATTCCATTAGGTTTCTTTTCCAGTGTTTTGGGTTTTTCACCTGAATATGTATCGGACTTAAATGATAGAAAGAGGCAAGAAGCAGAACTTTCAACATCTTTAATCATGAAGTCAATACATATCATGAAGTGAATACATATTTGGAGCTTCTCCACAGGACTCGATGCTTCTTAACCTCTTAAACTCCGCAGACCCGATACCGGGTCCTATGACGTCATCAGTTTCACTTTCATTTTTAAAGGTCCATGGTTGCGCAAGACCCCTATAAGTGGTTCCGTTTGAAAGCGTGGAAGCTATAATTTAAGTACATATGCATCACTTAGGTTTTTATTTTACTGTACAAAAGTTATTAACGTTTAATTACACAACAAAATACTGGATACCCATATATGCCTTTTAATTTTTTATGCTTCATAAATGACACACATGTACAAGTCATAGCTCAAATAAAAGCTCTTGCCTGTCCCTGTACGATTCTAGCATTCCTTTATGTGAATTATGTTCTATTTATATTCTATTTCATATTATATTAATGATCAATAAGCAGCCCCAGATCGCACAGAAAGCCACAAATGCTACATCATCTCTTACCTTATGCTGAGTGCTTCAAATCAGGCCATTTCTCCGCTGTTTTTGAGGTGATGTGCATAAGTATTCCTTTTATATGTATAATGTGGTCAAAACACAGTGAATTATGTTTGATCAAACCAAAGATTGTGAAAATATGAAAACAATAGTCTATCCGACTGCCATATTTTCCCAATATTCAGTTTTCACAATTGCAATAACCTTTGCATACTCTATGGTAGAGACTAAATTCTTTTCCCTAGTGTTTGCTGCTATCTGCTGGTTTCAAGCAGAGCTGTCTGGAGTTGTCTTATTCTTTCATGGAATTATCTACACATTTTCAAAAAAGCATTTTAGAACAAAAAATAAAAAAGCACCCAATGTTGAAGTGGTTTATCATAAAACAGAAAACATAACAAATATTATTTATTACTTTCAGCAGTTTCTTTTGTAAATTCAAATGGTTTTCTGTCCAATAACACTGGAATTTGTCATTTATACCACTGCATTTGGATATGGAAGACTTTCCAAGTTTGGTAGGCGGAAATTACATAAAAAAAGGTATAGCACCTCTCATCAGTTGGAATACAATAACTTTTGCATAGATTATGATAGAGGCGTTTTTCGTTTTTCTTATGATTATTGACATGTGCAGGAACCACCAAAAATTAATTACAGAAACCTAGACCACACAGAACCTAAAAGGTACTCTTTTAAATTTGAGATAATAAAGAAAAAATACAGAAAGCGCCTCTTTTTTTTAAGTGTTTATGATAACACAGACAACATATACAATTATTTTAATCACTTTCAACAGTGTTTTATGAAAATTTAAAGGGTTTTCTTTAAAATGATACCACATTTTTGCATTTACTCCTCTGCATGTGGATTTAGGAAGCTTTTAAAATTGGGTAGACAAAATCCAGGCGGAAATCCCAAAATAGCACCAGAGTTTAAGAGGTTAAACACTCTCCCATGGCAATCGCCATTTTAACTTGATGTTAAACGCATAAACAGGGTTTGAAGCTTTCCCAATTAAAGGAAGTTTATTCCAAAGCTTTGGTTCACCTTTCGCTAAAGCAGGGTCACGATCATTATCTGGGATCTGATGATTGTTATATCTGTTGTTGTTGTTGGCAGATTTTTGTGGGGAAGATCCCGAGAGATCTGTTTGAGGATGAGTTGGTCCCTCTGTTTGAGAAAGCCGGACCCATCTGGGATCTGCGTCTGATGATGGACCCTCTCAGTGGGCTGAACCGAGGATATGCCTTCGTCACCTTCTGCACTAAAGAGGCTGCTCAGAAAGCGGTCAAGCTAGTAAGTGCTGATCTGTTAGTCTTCCTTCAGCTTGCTGGAGTCTGGGCAGTGCGTGGATTGTGATTCTGATCTCCCTCTGCAGTGTAACAACAATGAAATACGGCCCGGTAAACACATCGGCGTGTGCATCTCTGTTGCCAACAATCGGCTGTTTGTGGGCTCCATCCCCAAGAGCAAAACTAAGGATCAGATCGTGGAGGAGTTTGCCAAAGTGACTGGTAAGTGATGATGATGATGATTGGTGAATCGCTTGAACAAACAGCAAGCGTCAGTTCTTCGAGTGTAATGTACATCTCGATCTCTACAGAGGGCTTGAACGACGTCATCTTATACCATCAGCCTGATGACAAAAAGAAGAATCGAGGCTTCTGCTTCTTAGAATATGAGGATCATAAAACGGCAGCTCAAGCCCGCCGCAGGTTAATGAGCGGCAAGGTCAAGGTTTGGGGGAACGTGGTGACTGTGGAGTGGGCCGACCCTATAGAAGACCCTGATCCTGAGGTCATGGCTAAGGTGAGAGGTTTTCCATTAGCTGCAATACCGTGCAGCCTCACTATAAATACACACACACACACACACACACACACATATATATATATATATTAGTGGTGTGAACCTAAACTGGTCTCAAGGTTCGGTTCGGTTACAATTATCATGCTATTAATTCGGTTCACTTCGATATCACGGTGCATTGACGATGCTTTCCATACAGTTTCAAATATTCTTCACATCACAGCGATTCTTGTATTAAAATGTATAAATATATTTATATACTATTTGTAATACAATTTAGTCCTTTAACACAAGCAGTCAGATATATAAACTGCACCTTTAAAAACTCACGTACACGCACAGAACAACATAACAGCATTTATAGCAAATAAACTAATGTAAATATCCCGCTGGCTTTCTGAGCCTTGTCTAGTGAGTTCGTTCTTACACCCCTATGATTGGTCACGCGCTCAACAGGAAGGGCTGCGATTGGCTCTAACACTCTAGCGCTGTTCAGCGGTGATAAACACTGATGGCAGCGGCGATCACAGCTGATTCATGATAGACGCGGAGGAGAAAACTCTGCAGACACGCACTTGTGTCTGTATCCAGAAGTATCGCTGTAACCACCGAGAGGAGAGGAAAAGTCACACCAGCAGGTCAGATGGGCCAGAGAGAGAGTAAAGAAGGACTTTCATTTTCTCAATGGCAGTGAAATAAGGGGCTTCTGCTGTAAGTGTCAGTGAAAGACGCAGTGAAATTGCACACAGTTTCTGATTTTTAATTGGAGCATTGTAATTACTCACGGTTGCCTCTCTCACCATAGTAAGCTACGGTCACATGGTGCAAATGAGATAACGTCAGTACGTAATAACGGGTTATGATCTATTACTGAACTGATACTGAATTGTCCGCATCTGCATCGCGGTGCACCGAAGAAACAATTAAATTTGACACCTATATATATACTCACACATTTTATATATACATTTTATTTTTATTTATTTTTTTGTTATATTGGATATGTACTAATTATTTTTTAAAAAATTAAAATGAATTGAATATACATTTATTTATCGTTATCAGGATACATTTCTTGTCATATCGCACAGCCCTCCTTTGAGTCACTTTATTTATATGAAGTCACATAAAAAAATGTATACTAGAGCTGTGCAATATGGGCAAAATAATCATATTGCTTTTTTTTTTTTAACAAAAACTGCGATTGCGATTTTTATTTGCGATTTTGGCCACTGTTTTTGCTTTTTCAAATGCGCTACATGTACTCAGTGCACAAGAAGTGCATAACAAAGAATTTCACAAATAAAATCGTATTAAGTTTATTAAAGAGCCCATATTATACATTGAAAAGGGTCATATTTTAGTTTTGGGGGTCTCCAACAGCAGGCTGATCTGATTGCAAGGTCAAAAAACACTTTCATTGTCTTATAATATGCATTTATTTTTACCTCATTATCCCAGCGACTCCTATATGAATCGTTCAGGGATTCATTTGTTCCAAAACCCCTCCTTCGCGCGATGCTAAACTGCGCTGATTGGACCGATGAACCAGTCTTTTGCGATTGGTCGACAGCGCTCAGCGTGAGAGAATGCCCACCACGGCTTATCAACATTGAAGTCATAGTGTGTGCGTGAGCTAATCTGCTAACACTCGCTTTTAACGGGAGTCGCCCGTATTTCAGACACCTCACCCTGAAAACTAACCCCCCGGTCTCCCAGCATATCACTCTAATTCTTAACCAGAAGTAAAAACAGCGACATACATTCAGTATTAATGCACACAGCGGCAAAAGCTGAACCATTATAAACAGCACCGCCGCACGTGTGTAGCAGAGCTCATGGTAGCCATAGCAACGACAAACAGCAGAGGAACACGCTCAAACGCATTTTAATCCGTAAACACAGCGGCACGCGTCGCGTTTACAACGTGCTTTTAGACGCGATATGAGAATACAAGTTAACAAGAGATACTACAAGCGGTTACAAGTTACAAAACACAGTTAAATGCATCATTTACAAGCTAGAGAAAACAATGAGGTGACTGTTTTAATCGCACTTACTCACACTTGCTGGATAGCAGGCCAGGAAATGTCCCGGTGCTCCTAATTCTCCGTTGTAAACACTCCTCGGAGGGGGAACAGCACATGGCTAGGGTTTAATGCAGAGATATTTCTGCAGAAACGACTAACTCTTCAAAGTCTCATCTATGGGTTCTCTGCACACTTCCAATATCCAGCTAAGCACAGTGCTCTTCACTGTGTTGCCAGATGTTACTGACTGATTTCAGCCCAAACCCTGTCCAAAGGGTTTTACCTGCAGAATCAAGTTGAAAACCGCCCGATCTGGCAACATTTCCTCACCGCTGTTGTTTGTGGGCAGGATTGGGGATTTCGAATCTGCGCGCGCATAAATGGGCGGGGCTTATGTTTCGTGTTCACGTAATTCCGAAACGGCTAAAGACTCGTTAGCACGGCGACTCGTTTGAGGAACTATGAGTCGACTCTTTTATAGATGAATCAATAGTTTTAAACACTGTGCACTTTCAGATTTAAGCCTTAGCTGGACATTTCACTTCACTTAGAGCTGTGTGACACACTGCATACAAGCTCATTTTCAAAAACCCATAATAGGGGCTCTTTAAATAAAACTGTAGTAAAATTGTCTTTAAAGCAGACACTATAAGAAGTAACCTCAGCTCTAGTTAAACACATACTGTACACAGTAGCACTCACTGCTTGATAAGCAAAACTGTAATAAACTGTGTTAAAAACAGACAACATGAAGAAATAAAGATGAACTAACCTCAATTCCAGCCAGAACAATAAATAAAAACTAACGTAAATCAAAACCACCTATTCGCTTCTCCCGCTCAACTTCATCATGCGCGGAGTGAGCTCTCATTGGTTAACATCTTTCTCCTGTCGGCTTAGCTGTAATTGCCCGGTGTGCTGTGTCAGCTCTGATTGGTTAACATATTGAAATCATGCGCACAAGAACGAATTCTGAATAAAAATCTAAATTAATTGATAGATAAAATTGCAGCCTTACACGGTTTAGAAATTGCTTGTGCTTAAATCACGTTTCTCTTTTTTTTTTTTTTTTTTTGCGATTAATTGCACAGCCCTAATGTATACCAGTGAAAAGTTCTTGATAATGTTTTCAACCCTACAGTAAACACTGTGGGTGGTACGGTGCACGAGTTTGTATTGAACTGTTTTAGTAGAGGACTTTTGATTTGGTGAAAGCACATCTAATACTATATAAACATTCAGAGTGTGGGCCTTATGGACTGATTACAATATTTCTGTCATTTGAAAGTATTATTTACCACTTTTGTTCCATTACAAATGTCCTCACGGGTTTGAAAAAGTTATCAAATATCAATATTTTTCTTGATATCATATTGAAGTTACAAATTCCATTATCGCAAAAAAACTACAGTATCGTTATTGAACTTCAGACTTGAGTAAATTATAACATTTTAACTTTTATTTAAGATTTTCAACGCAAATCCAACTAGATCCACTCGTTTGGTAAACAAAGCAAGTCTTATATCTACTAGAAAACACTACTTTACAAACTGTATATTGCATGCTATTCAATAATGTTTCTGAAATTAAAATAAACTAAATGTATATCTACACACTTTCGCATACGTTAATAAATAGATCGAGTGATAGGCTCAAAAACCTGCTGATTTCTTCACACTCAGATTTTGTGTGGGTCTAAAAATATGTTGATTTGTCAAAGTATACTGACCTTTACTATCATTTTTACATGTGTTGTTTAGGTCAAAGTCCTCTTTGTTAGAAACCTGGCGAGCACAGTAACAGAAGAGCTCCTGGAGAAGACATTCTGTCAGTTCGGCAAACTGGAGAGAGTCAAAAAGCTGAAAGACTACGCCTTCATCCACTTCGAGGAGAGAGATGGTGCTGTCAAGGTGATCGTCTCTTCAGTCGTCTGATTTCTGAGGTCGTCAGTAACGTGCGTGCAGATTCTAATCAGTCTTTTCCACAGGCTCTCGCTGAGTTACACGGGAAGGACTTAGAAGGGGAGCCAATCGAAATAGTCTTCGCGAAGCCGCCCGATCAGAAGAGGAAAGAGCGAAAGGCCCAGAGACAAGCTGCTAAAACTCAAATGTAAGAGCGTTTGTGGAGCTTTGCAGTCGCAGTCCACATTCATGTTTATTTTACTTTTGGACAGGACTGTTTTGTCTGTCTCTTCTCTGCATGTCTGCTTTTATTCAACTGTGCACGTGCTTCACACTAAATGCAGGGGTGTCCAAACTCGGTCCTGGAGGGCCGGTGTCCTGCAGAGTTTAGTTCCAACCTTAATCAGACACACCTGGGCTAGCTAATCAAGCTCTTACTAGGCTTTCTAGAAATCCTTGCAGGTGTGTTGAGTCAAGTTGGAGCTAAAATCTGCAGGACACCGACCCTCCAGGACCGAGTTTGGACATGCCTGCACTAAAGAGATAGAATAACAGTCCTGTCCAGCTGATGGTGCTAATGCTCCTCAAAATGAGATGATGATGATGATGATATCTGCTTCCCTGAAGTTACACAAAATGATTTCTTAAGTTTTAAATCTGGACACTTTTCTTACAAAACTGCTCTTTTATTATTAAATGATGTGCTTTTTTGGACTTCCTTTGGCTTACTGATAAAAAAAAAATACAGCCAACTGATCCCACTGTTGAGCATGAGAAGTCCAAAGCTGTGTCTGAAATACTGTGCTATGTACTCTAATGGCCCGTTTCCACCGAGTGGTACAGTACGGTTCGGTACAGGTCACCTTTATCGGGCTTGCATTTCCACTGCTAAAGGGTTCTTATTTGGTGGGAGTGGTGTACGACAAAAAAGTTTCAGTCGACGTCATTTTCTCTCGGGGAAATGTTTACAGTAAAGCTGTACGGGTCGTTCACAAATCATATGAGAAGCACTTCTCACAAAACAGAGGCTTTATTATACACATAAACACTGGTGTATAAATGTTCATTACTGACCTCTCTATGAACATGATCTGATTATAACTGCAGATCAATGATGCGAAATAGCCTAATGTCTGCGATTTATATCAAATAAATAAATAAATGCAGCATATATGAACACTTACAGTCTCTGACATGTTACCAATTACAGAAAATCTACACACAGCAGACATTTATGCCTTATTTAGGTTCAAAAACAACACAAAATATAACCCACAGTCAGTGCAGAGCTCTCATCTGTGTCTGTAATCTTCACCAGCACATGTAGCCTCTGTTAGAGAGTAACTCCGTCATTCAGAGTTCATAATAGTGCAGAAGGTGATGATAATAGTTAAACGCAGCAGTTTGTTCGTGTTTTCTGAAAGAATAATTTGCCCCTTTTGTTTTTCCGGCTTTCTCCAGTTTCTGCAGGCGTCAGTCTCGCGTTTGTCTGTTTCTGAAAGGATCGGGTTTTAAAAGCATGTCAATAATCAAGCGCACGTTATTATCATCAGCTCAAGAAGTTTGTTATTTCAAATATAGACGCACACATGAGAAAGCGAAACCGCTCGCTCTTCAGACGGGCTCGTAAAAAACTACGGTGCACGGCGAAGAATCTGCTCTTCTTTTTGGCTTTGTGGCTGTTCATCAAGATGACCACAAGGTTTGTTTGAGCTCAGGTCGACCATGGCTCGTTATTATATGTTTGTATTCGGTGTATTGTCTCGATTGTGTATTAAACATGGCGGTTCCTTTGTTTTCATTCTGGCTTGTTGCGTGAGCAAATGACGTATCTCTGTAAACCAATAATGTTCAGCTGCGCGTCTAGCTCCACCTTTTGGTACCTTTGGGTCCCTTTGCAAAGGGTAACCAAAAAGTGGTACGGTTCGGTCCGCTTTTAGACAGTGGAAACGGCCTTAAAAGCATACCAAACCATACCGTACCGTACCACTCAGTGGAAACGAGCCATAAGTGTGTTCTGTCTGCAGTAGCCCAGTGGTTAGTGCACCGACATATAGTGCGGCAGCGCTCTGAGAGTCCTGAGTTTGAATCACGGCTCGTGGGCCTTTCCCAATCTCAGCAGTTGATCTTCTTGCGCAGCCATGCTGGATTCACCTGATTTGTTGACAGGTTGTGGGTCCATTCCTTGGCAATTCACGTGTCCTTCACTGGGCCTTTAGCAAAGAAACTTTCCAAAGACGTCCGTTTCTTACTCATTTTGCTACTTGCAGGTTCAATTTGGGCGCTCTCTCGAGATGTAACCGAGAGAATACGCAAATTTTTCAAAATAAAAGATCGTTCGGACTCGGATAATAAATAAAACTGAAATCATTTCTTGTGTGGCCTGGATACTAATTGATACACAAACCGGTACTGGTTAGGGCGCCGGAAGGCTGGGGACCCCTGCTATATAGCACAATCTATAGATCAGCACAATAACATTTTTAAAATAACTACAATGGGAACCAACTGAATGAAGGAAGTCATTCACACTGAAGATGACAGAGGTTGGGTAGATCATGGGGTAATTATTGTTTGGGTGAACTAACCCTTCACTGTGTCTCAATACAGCAAAGTGCGATTAAACTTTTGCCCAATTTTATGTTGGTTAACACTTTATTACGATGGTCCATTTGAGTATTAGTAGACTATCTGCTGACACTGACATTCAGCAGACGTTTAACTGACTAGAAGAAACTTTGCAAGTACATGTCAACTTACACTAACCCCAACCTAACAGTCTACTTATAATCTAATGAGAATTAGTAGCAATGTAACTTAAATTCAACAAACGGACCATCAGAATATAGTGTGACCCTATGTTCTTCTGTTGATTCGTTCTAAACCGCATGTGTTCGTTTCAGGTATGATGATTATTATTACTACGGCCCACCGCACGTGCATCAGCCAACAAGAGCAAGGGGACGAGGTGCTAGAGGTTATTCGTATCCGCATGACTATTACAGCTATGAGGATTATTACAACTACTACGGCTACGACTATCACAACTACCGAGGCGGCTACGACGACCCCTACTACGGCTACGATGACTTCCAGGCGCACGTGCGAGGAAGAGGCAACAGAGGAGTGCGAGTGCCCACACTGTCCCGAGGCCGCGGCTCCAGCGTCGGCAGAGGACGAGCCGCTTTCTGCCAGCGTGGGGCTCCAGGATCCAGCCGCGGGGCCCGGGGCTCCAGAGGAGGCCTCCAGCAGAGATGTCGAGTGGTACGTTATGTGACAAACATATCACAATAGAAGTCATATCATATTCCGATAGCAATACATATCACATAGGACCCTTTCTGTAAATTTGATTAGTTCATATTGAGCACATAGTTAAAAGTCTCACTGAAATGAAAAGTTTGTCACACACACAGACTCATTTAGGCATGGGCAATGTGGCCGATCGCCCAGGGCGGCATCTTGCTTGGGGCAGCACGGGGAGATGGTGCAAAACAAAAACAAACGTGCATCTGTAAAAATCATGTGGCTCAGTAAGCTTTGAGATGTGTTTTACTTTATACAAGTGTATTAATCCCAAGAGTGGTAATGCCAGAATCCTACTATTAATTAAATATTTTTAATAATTGCAATTCTAGTTTTGTCCATATTTTACCCAAAGTTAGGGTAAAACAACAAACATATTTTATGATGTACATGTTTAATGGTCCTTTTCTATATTAACCAGATGTGACCTTCTAGAACCATACATCTATAAACCAACTATATAAAAGCATGAGGGAGGAGGGGGCGACGTATATGGGGTGGTTCGCCCTGGGGGCCATTCCAGCTAGCAACGCCACGGCACACACTAAGCCAGACATCTATTAAACCGTTGTGAAATAATAATAATAATAAATAGTAATTGCGAGTCTTGGAGTAGTGAAGATGATTGTTGGATCTGTCCCATCCTTAGATTGCAGAGAGATGAGATCCACCTCCTTATCAAAGAACTGTGGGATTATCTCGATCCTTTCGAAGTTCATTTCAGGATGTCCGTAGCTCAGTTTGATACTTTACTAGCGATTTCGTTCAGTTGTCTTGGTGGTTCACCCACAATTTTTACTAATAAAATATGAAACGTTTATTATAAATGAATGTAGGCCTGTCACGATATCTATTTTTCGTCGTACGATATATTGCACCAAAATATATTGCGATAAACTATATAATTGTCATTTTAAGACCATTTTAAGCCGCTCATTATAGAATGCCGGAATGACAATGTAATATCACCTCTTCCATAGGACACATCATATTTTATTCTAAAGAATGTTTAATTTAATTATAGTCATTTTAACAGTTTAATAATCAGGCATTGGAATCAGAATGTGAAAACGCATTTCCTAAACAAATAAATAATAATAAACACCAACAAAATAATGCGAGGTAAAAAGGTTGCGATATCTGCTCCCAGATCTATTTTCAGTTGTCGGGCACCCACGTGAAATTATACTTCAGTCATTTATGGTAAATACTATAGTGTTTTTTTAACCACACTGACACTGACAGCTCCAATAGAGATAGAAAGGTTGTGCAATCAGCTAAAATTTTGCAAGAATTGGTTTTTACGTATGGGCGATATATATTCCATTACTAAAAATTGTTGAGGTGATGTCCATGTATTGTGCGATAATTCGATATATTGATTATTGTGACAGGCCTAAATGAATGCTTACAGCCAAACACTTCCGCATGTGTTCTGACAGCAGTGATGCAGATGATGAAAACATACTGTAAATGTATTTCGCGACACCATGAAATAAATTAAAGATCTAATCGGGGACGACAGACTTTGTCCGTATGATATATTAGATCATATATTGCACAGCCGCACTTTAGGCTACACATTCAGTCTTTTAAGCTGAGGTTGTGTTGTACAAAATGATTAAAATATCTATATTTTTTCCCCTTTCATCATTTTTCATATTGCTTACACATGCAAGGCTCTTTGTGGACGATATTGAGGTTTGCACTTTTATTTCCTATCGCTCTGGAAGTGCACGGATTTCTATTTTGTCATAAGGGCATAGTTCACCTGAAATGTACAATTTACTCATCGTTTACTCGCTCCACGTGTTTCAAACCTATCTGAGAGTTTTCTGCTGAACACAAAAGATATTTTGAAGAATGTTAAACTCTTGTGTTCAGCAGAAGAAAGACTCTTTTCTGTGAGTAAATGTTCATTTTTTGCTGAACTTAGCTTTGAATTGTAAAGCAGTGTAGTTAGAACTGTTTGTCTGATTTAAAGCAAATGTTTAGATTTTTGTATTTGTAAAATTGTTACAAAAACATTTCAAGTACAAACTAAACGTTAGACTGGATGAAAACGAAAGCTTTCAGCAGATGTCCAGCAGGTGTCACTAACAGAAAAGCAGGAACAATGTTTCTTCAGTTAGTGCTGGAATCCAAGCAACAGCATTGTTTGTTTTTATATATTTATATATTTATATAGACAGACAGACAGACAGACAGACAGATAGACGGACGGACAGATAGAGATAGACAGACAGACAGACAGACAGACAGACAGACAGACAGATAATAGATAGATAGATAGATAGATAGATAGATAGATAGATAGATAGATAGATAGATAGATAGATAGATAATGGATGGATGGATGGATGGATAGATAGATAGATAATGGATGGATGGATGGATGGATGGATGGATGGATGGATGGATAGATAGATAGATAATAGACAGATAGATAGATAGACAGACAGACAGACAGACAGACAGACAGACAGACAGATAGATAGATAGATAGATAGATAGAGTGATTTCTAAATTTACTTTGACTTAGACAATACAACAAACATTATTTAATGTGTTCCTCATAGCTAAACTGCTGCTGTCCCAACTTTGTTTTGGAGTGTTGCAGGTCTGAATGATGAGAGAGGCTGTATATTTACAAATGAAATGAAGTTGACCAGACAAAACATCATATATTTTGTGTTCATATTATCTGCGATGAAACGAAAGTCAAAGTAAATTTGAAATTACTACTTTATTTTTTGTTTTCGATTTAAAAAAATTTTTTTTTAAGTATTTACTGTTTTCCCCATCTTTTTTAAACAAATTAACCTCTGTGATCATCTGAACATGATGAGCTGAGATATCAACTCCCCAAACAAAAACACTTTTACCATACAATGTGTCATTCACCTGTTAGAGGGACACTTTACCCAAAAATTGTCATTTATTCACCTTTGACTGATTCGGTTTATTATTTATTTATTAGGGACCGAGCACCGGAACAGTGCGTAGGCCCTGTTGGAATTGCTCCCTTTTTTTATTATTATTATTATTACTCCGCCCCTAATTGGGGCACTTTTGAGGGTCTAAACATGCCTGAAAACTGCACACACTAAACGTGGTGTAAATGATCGAATGATATGGGTTTCGGAAGTGGGCGGAGCAAAATGACTCGACAGCGCCACCTATAAACTTTAAATGGACTAGCCCCCAAGCCACGAATCACGCACACGCATGAAAATTGGCACACACCTCAAAAATGCCAAACACTACAAAAAAGTCTCTTGGAGCGAAATCTCAAGCCCACCAGGAAGTCGGATATTTTTTTTTGTTCTTGTTAACACAGAAGAAGATATTTTGAAGAATGTTGAAGAAACCTATAAACATTGACATCCATCGTAGGAAAACCAAATACTAGGAATGTCAGTGGTTAGCGTTTCCAGTTCCAGTGGTTACCAGTTTCCAACATAATAATTGAATTATTGTTGTGTAACAAGTCAAGAGTGAGTTAATGTTTCATTTTTGTGTGAAGTGTCTGACTCTAGTTGCTTATCACTTTAAAATCAAGAGTTGCTGCAATGTTTGACTTTTCAAATACAGTTTAGTGCAGTCAGTGAAAGTCCTGCATGATCTTGACTACTGATGCACCTTGTGTCTGTGAAAGTAAAGCTCTCGTTTTTCTGTCCCCCAGGGCAAAGGGGTCGAGGCTGGTCCTGACCAGGTAGTATGAAGACTGACTACTTGTATGGGGTTACACCGGATGCTTCCAATGTTCATAAGCTCACGGCAAATGCAAAGGTCCAATGATATTCCAGCCTGTATCGAAGCATCTCCTATACTGCCACTCCGACAAACAACCCTAAGAATTCAACACCGCTTTTAGCCATTTCACATTTGAAGCCCGTCGAAATAAACCAAACCCGCTACTGCCCCCGGTTAAACACCCCACGTATTTTGAACCCGAAGACTCTCTCAAGGATCCCAATACACAACCGACGTCTTTGCACTTTTTTGTTTTACTTTTGCGTTTGAAGTGGCTCAGAAGAGCTTGATGCTGATGTATATTTTTGTGCTAACTCTTTGTTGTCGGAACGTCCCACGTTAACCTAAATTGTTTGGATTTGCTTGAACATCTGTGGGTCTTTTGGTGTAACCGCCTCACGAGGACGAGTCAGGCATTCCAGGAACGCTGTTCTTTTAAGAACTTATCTTTTTTTTTTTTTTTTTTTTTAAGGGTCGGTTAACTACCTCAGTAGAAGAGGATTCAACTACCCTGCCTGTACTGTAAATAGGGACACCTTAAAAAACAAAAACAAACAAAAAAAGAAAACGAAGCCAAGCATAGGAGCAGGGCTTGTTCCTGATGAAATATGCACAAGGGCAGCAGAACGTCTTCATGTAATATAGTCAATCCGCTGCTGCTCTCACATTGCAAACAGTCTAACTGGGCATGCAAGTCAACCTCATCTGATGAGCTGGAACAAGCCCTGCTCTTATCCTCCTCTCAACCTGAACTAGCCGCCTCGCTTCTTCAGATTACGTAGTTACTGGGTGTATGATTGTATGATAGTTTGGAATAAAATGTTACTTTTGTATCGGCTTAAACATCTCGAATGCCTCCGCCGCGTTCGCTAAGCCCTGCAGTGTCCTTTTTTCCCCTCATCCCCTTTACCCGTCAGCTTTCCGAAGAGCAATTATGTAGGTTTTTTTTTTAATCAATCATGACTATTGTGGATCCGTATTAACGCCGGACACTTTACCCGTCGCATTCAAAGAGATAAACTTGTTTTTTTTGGTAGAAAAAGGGATACTGCAGCTTCAGTTTATATTCCATATATAGCAAGCAGGTGACCGAACCATTCAACCGGTTTTGTACACAGTTAACTCCCTCTCAATAAAGCTGTAACATTGCAAACCTTTTGAAAAAGACGTGCGCAGTTTTAAACTATTGTTGGTGGCCAACAACGTTTTTGCATTCCAGCAAATAAATTGTTTTATACTGTAAAATGAGGTGAGTGTAACTTATTTTTGTAATAAAGGTTTTGAATTCTATCTTAAAACCTGTTCGCTGTCGTCCTCTTGTCTTCTTGAATGATCTTTGCATGACGCTGTTTTAAAAAACGATGTTTTATTGTTGGACGATTTTTGGGTCTGACTACATTGTTGCAAAAGAAACGTCTGCTTGCTTTGTTACCATATATATATCATGGTAATGGGTAAAAGTAGTGGGTGGTCCACTACTATAGGGGGTTTTGAACTTTTAGGACACGTTCCTGGGGTCAGGGGCCTGTTCCATTAACTAAATTTACAGAAAAAGTCAGGCTTATGTTGGTAAGTCAGGTTTATTAATGGCGGATTCGGTTTTATAAATCAAATTTACCATACTTCAAACTCAGTTACTCTGGCATCTTATGTTGGGAAACTAACCTGGTCCGGGGCAGGTTAACTCCCAGGCTAAAGGCTCGTACACACCGACGCTTTTCGTTTACGTTATTCGAGACGTTTTTCCGCATTCAAGCATAAGATATTTTTCTATGCCGTCAAGCATAAGAGTATGCGAAATCATTTCTTGACGTTAGATGGCGCACAGGGTGGCACCAAGCTTCTGAAACCCCCTTGTTACACAAAAGAAGAAAAGAGAAAGTTGATATGCTTGTTGTTGGCGATCGGCAAAGCATGAATGGTTCAAGTAGCAGCTCTAGCAATCAAGAAATGATTATTGTTCACCAGTGCAATAAGCAGCTCCACGTTCATATCGCCTCTGGGCATCTTCTTCAATGTGCGCTCGCATTGACAGTTAAGCTTGAGCGCCTCCAAGAGGTGTTTACTGTAACTTCAGCAGCTCCACACATGTAAACACAAAGGTGCCAATCTGATTGGTGAAGAAGATTTTGAAGCGGCGTGTCAAAAAAAAAAAAAAAAGCATGAGGCGTTTCTTTAAAAATTACGCTTTTGCGCGTTGATGTGCACGATCACATTGACGCCCTTTATTCAGTCACGAGGCGTTAAACGTTGACTGAAAACGCGAGCAAAAAAAAGTCTCAGTGTGCACGGGCCTTAAGTCTTAAGTTCATGCTTGAAGTAAAGTTGACATTCACCTGCCGTAATTTGATGCCATTTTTTTTCACTTAACCCCTTAATGATTAAATATTTACTATGAAGTGACGGTAAAGTTATTTATACACCAAACATCTTTTAGAAAAGAACAATAATGCATTTAAATTCCAATAAAGTAATCCAAATGAAACAAATACGAGCTACAACATTTCAACTACATGTCTTTTAAGTTTCTGTTGATTATTATTATTTTTTTTTTACTGTTTATTACAATTTTCATTGAATATCTTCCACCAACATATTAATTTGGGTGTGATACATTTTTAGACCGTGATCTGAGCTTATTTTTTTTTAGATTAGATTATTCAATAGCAAAGCAAAATTTGGAACTAATGTATATGCACAAAGATATTATTGTAAAGCATCCTGTAGAAAACCAAAAGTTAGTGTTGTTTGCCCTACCCAAAGATGAGGCTGTAAAGAGTCAGTAGTTGCAAAATACCTCAGCATTGTGCTGTTCCCGTCATTTTTCTGACCAGTGCTTCAGCAATCTACATGCTTACAGCAGGGTATTCGTCGTTTGTTAAAGGAAGGATCAGAAACGACTATGGTACTTGCTGGGCATTTCTCTCTGTCTCACACTGAACTCAGTCGACCAATTGCAATAGACTGGGTCATCAGACCAATCAGCGCAGATTAGCATGGTGTTAAGGAGGGGTTTAGGAACAAATGAATCGCTGAATAAATCATATAGGAGTCGCTGGGATAATTAGGTAAAAAATAAATGCATATAAGACAATGAAAGAGTTTTGATCTTGCACATATCAAACTGTGGTTGGAGACCCCCAAAACCAAAATATGACATCTTTTAATGCATAATAGAGGCTCTAACTTATGATGGCAATAGGCATTTGCGTGTAGTCATGAAAAAGTGTTTTGATTTTGTAGTGCAATACCTAGTTCAACCACTGGGTGTCAACCTTACACCTTTAATTTTGTTATTCACCTAAAATTACAATAGAGATTACTGTAGAAGTATTGCAAATGTGACTTGTATTAAATAAGTAAACATCTTTTGATTATTCCATCTATTCTAACTCATTGCAGTTATCTTTTTAAAGGCTTGTTTAATTTATACATTTATATTATTGATTTCTGAAGTTCTGCTGAGGGATCAGTGTGACGAAGAGACTCCGGAACATCTCACTGTTACTGACTGATCCTGCAGAGCAGAGGATCATGGGTAAAATCTTTCCGCAGTCTTCAGCACAGTTTCAGTGATGATCCTGAATATACCTTAAACCCAGCATAAAGAGGCTGAGTGAATGTGGTCTGGACTGAGTGGACGAGGTTCATGGTGTCTTTACAAATGTTGTAGAATCTCAGAGTTTCTACTCTGTTATCCACATACACTCCTACTCTATGGCTGATCGGCTTTACTGGGAGATCAGTCCACCTGTTATTGTGTCCGTAAGAGAATCTGGAGGAATAGCAGCTCAAACACCAGGATTGATCATTGCATCCAAACTCAAAGTCATCATTTCCCTTACCGCTCTTATACGACACTGATATACACACGCCAACATCTCCACTCCAGTCAATCTCCCAGTAACAGCGTCCACACACACTCTCTCTGCACAACACCTGAGGATGGTAATTAAATCTGTCTGGATGATCGGGATACGGCTGTTTCTCTAGCACACGTGTCGCTTCTCTGTTCTCCGCAGACAGACTGAGTTCGGTGTTTGCCGTGTTTGGGTCCAGTGTGAGATAACAGATCCCTGAACACAAGAAGAGACACATTTATACACAACAACACTCAATAAAGCTGTCTGTGTCTGCGTGTAGACGTACATTTGCGTGGTCCTGCTGTAATCCTCTTCGGTCCTGCATGATCCACACTGTAAACACAGATTCACATTAAGTCAGTAAACTAACACTAGGCCTCGTTTACACTGCCAGTAATGTGACCTGATTATTTTTGGCCATATGTGACAGATAGATCTGTTCTATGACCATGTAAACGAAATAAACGCATTCATTCGGATATTCAGAGACCAGTTTCAGGCCTCCTTTATATGTGTATGTGGAGATCAGATATGTGACAATGGGACAATCATGTAAACGAGCAGATCGGATTTATTGAGGCGTTCCATTTTGTGCGACAATGTGCTACTTGACATAAAGGGAAGAGCGTGTGTGGAGATGCCGATGTGGTAAACAACAGAGGAAACATGGAGGAGGAAAGTGGTCAGTGGTCAATGGCAGAAGTTACCTGCCTTCTTGCCCTGTGGGGAGATGAGTCAGTGGAGGACACCATATATAAACCATAGGTGCAAGCTGCGATGATGGCCCTTTCCCTCCTCTGCCCGCCTCAAAATCAGTTTAAAGTTGGGTGAACTTCACATTTTTTGCAGAGCTAAACGCAAGACAACTTGTTCCATCGTGGCTAGTGAGGCGCAGATACTAGAACCCGCCTTTATGTCTGCGTGACGTCGTAAATTGTGTGGCAAGAGTAAACATGGATCGAATATGGCTCACAATTAAAAGAACGTGTAAACGGACAGGCCAACAAGTCAGAATTGGGCATCAAGCCCTGACAGTGTAAACGAGGCCTAAAACTCACTTTTAATTCAGTTTTATTTAAAATGAATTGCGATTAATACTTTTGTTTTATAGTAGACCTGATTGAAGAAAAAAAAAAACATGGGTTGTCAAAATTAATAATGTTTATACACCATTTACATTCATCCCTCTCCAAGACATGGTGATTGTTATACTCTTCAACCCTTCACAGAAAACTAAATGCTCCACATACTTGAGTTTGGACAGTGTGTATTTAGGATCCTTCAGTTTTTGGGAGAGCAGCTTGACTCCTGAATCTCCGGGATGATTGTAACTCAGATCCAGCTCTCTGAGGTGCGTGGGGTTTGAACTCAAAGCTGATGACAGGTAACCACAGCCTTTTTCTGTCACCATACAGCCAGACAATCTAAAAACAAGTAGACCACATGACATAGTTTGACAATCAATTATCGTTTTGTGTTAAGAAAATGCTCACTTGTGTTTCTGCTAATGTGAACAGCAGTGATGAAAACGTTCCCCGAAGGCAGGAATGGAGACATTATGTTGGACCAGCTCGATTATATCCTTCGCCAAGAGGACAGCAACCTCTGCGCAAGACAGGAGCAGCTATGACTTAACAAGCTGACAGAGCCTGCACCACTTACTTTGCTCCTAAAATCCCACAAAGAGGATGGAGGCATGTGAGAAAGGAGCCTGTCCTTTGTCACACTCTGGGCCTATGAAATATTGTGTCAATTTTGCAAGCTGGAAGGCAGCATCTGCCAGACTGGCAACAGTCGAGAGTGCACACCCAGAGAGAGGAAACAGCTTTTTCTTTGCACTGCAAATGTTCTTGCTGGATTGACGGCCAGACAGGATAAAAGACCCAGCTCAATTACTGCTTATTACATCGTTCCACACTCTGTCAGACAGAGAAACACTAGAACTCTGGAAGTCAGAAGCTAAGTAGCAGTTAAGTCTGGTGTGCTATCCCATAGGTGTACCTTATATAATCCCGATTACATAGTGACTGCACCTGCAGATTGCGTGATTAGGGTTAGTTTTTTTTCATTAATGCTTTAACACATTTTTTGTGTATTTTATCAACAGTTTTGAAATGTGTATGAATGGATTATGAATTTAGAACCAATAAGATCCAACTGGACTTAAATTCTGTCAAATAATACAAAAAACATACATTTGCCGATTTTAATCTTAGTAAAAACATATGTTTGTAAAATATGAATAAAATCACATCACTTCAAATGCTTAATATTTTGTATTAAAACCATTTACCTCAGAATCTCCAGTTTGCAGTTTGAACCCTTCAGTCCATCAGAAAGACGCTTCACTCCTGAATCCCACAGGTCATTGTCACTCAGGTCCAGCTCTCTTAAGACACAGGTTGAGGATTGTAGAGCGAACGACAAACTCTCACAAGACAGAGCAGTGAGATTACAGCACTGTAGCCTGTGTAGAGAACAAAAAAAACTATTCATGTGTTCACTTGTAAGGTTTTATAGTTTGGTTTTGATTACACATGCACAATCTGAACAGGAAGATCATAAAATAAATTACTAGTGTGACTTTATTATTAAACTTAACGAAAATAACAAATAAAGTACTTTGAACTCCAACCTCAGTATCTCCAGTGGACAGTGTAAACTCTTCAGTCCACAAGAGAGAAGCTTCACTCCTGAATCCTGCAGGTCATTGTTGCTCAGGTCCAGCTCTCTCAGAACACAGTTTGAGGATTGTAGAGCTAAAGACAAATTCTCACAAGACCGAGCAGTGAGATTACAGCGCTGTAGCCTGTGTAGAGAACAAAAAAAAACTATATTCATTTGGTAGGTTTTATAGTTTGGTTATGTTTTTTTCTTAACTGCGTTTTCTAGTGCTAGCCCTGACCTTTGGTTTTAACATTTCTTTGTTTTTTCCTAAATACCTCAGCTAAAATACCTCTTACATTTTCTTTGCCTGGCTGCACAATGACAAAATAGATATAATAATTCCACTTTTTCTTAGCACTGTAGAACCTATTTACAAATTTTCTGTAGTCGATTTCATTCTAGACAGGAGAGCACGTGGAACAAAGCCTAAAACAAAAGACATTTGCTCACATCAGACAGAACCACGCAGCCAATGTGAACATTAGCCCAAGATTGAGCTTGCCCAAGATTGTGCATCTGATACAAAGACAAAAAACAAGAGTGGGCACCACATCCTCAATACAGAGACAAAAACAAAGACAGGAGAAATGAGTGCACAGCCTCACCTCTTGGTGTCCCCAACTAGAACAACCATCAAGATACAAAACACAGAACAGACAAACACCACATGACAAAAAGACAGACAACAAAATACAAAAAAGAGAAACAGACAAGAAACTATGAAGGGAGGGAGGAAAGCCAAGCCAGGCCCAGCAAAACAAAGATGGATGGACTGGAGGGTTAAGCCCAGAGAGGGTCTGGGGAATCAGGTACCCTGGCTGACAGGTAGGGCAAAACAGGGTATTCAGGGCAGGGGACTAGAAAGAATCCGGAGAAACAGTCCAGGGTAGGTGGGACAGTTTAGAATAAGTCCAGTGTGTCCGGAACCCTGACTTGGGGCCAGGGTGTAGCTGGCGGGATAGGCCAGGAAAGAACAAGGATGCACCAGGGTGAAACAGGCGGAGTGGACCAGGGAGGATAAGCCATGGCTGGTAGGGAATAAGGCTTGACAGAAGCAAGCTGGGTTTGGAACTTGACACGGGTAGGAAAAAAGTGGACTGGAGGCCTTTGAGGGGAATGGCAGGGCCAACAAGATGAAGAGCTTGGGTGGTGTCGGCAGGGCAAGGAATCTGGCAGGAAGCTGACAAACTCCTTGGCCACTACAGTTCACTTCATTGCCTCAAGGAGTGCTGCAGAGAATGCTTGCAGCATGCTCTGTCACCTCTGAGTGGGGTTACAGTCAATGCAGGTTCAATCTTTTCTTTTTCCTTGCCATTTTCAGGTCATTGGAGGACTGGGGCCCTCACTGACTGCAGATGGATGTGGCAAGCTTAGTTGAAGAAGCTGGTAAGCTGGTCCGAGCATCTCCACAGGGCTTTGTGTGGCAGGTGTTGAAAGCCTCCTTAAGGTCCAAGTTATCCTTATACTCCAGGCCATCCACTACAGCGAATCAGACAAAGTCCCATATGTCAACACCTCCCTGTTGTAGGTAAACATCCCGGATGGCCTGAAGCATCTGATGTTTGAAGGAGCCATGAAAAAAAGATAGAAAAAGGAAGCTACACATTTCATAAAGCTAATTCTTCACAAACACCCCATGCTCAGTATAGAGACAAATACAAAGACATGAGAACCGCGTGCATGTCTTGAGCACTACATTCATGATAAGACAAAAGGAGTGTCTTGACTATGCCGCCAAAACTAGAATAATTAAAAATTATATCAGAAGTGCCAGAGCCCTGACAAGATTAACATGAAAATGTTAATAAATTCCCTATTAAGAATAAACACTGCAAATACAACAATCTGAATATTTATAAAATAACTCAAAAATATGAAATAATTATTTGAATAAGTATTTTGAAGGGCCCACAATACCGATATTGTGATTGTTAACACTATACATTGAGTTACTGAATACTGGCATTTGTCCATTGTTTTTTAGATGAAAGCCAAAAGAACTTTGACTTACAGAGCTCTTTTGGAGGCTTTGATGACTGCCGATAGTCTGATGAGACACTCGTCTGATTTCTTGAATTTCTGAAGATCAAACTCCTCCAGCTCCTCTTCTGAGGTCAACAACACAAAAGTCAAAGCAGACCACTGGGCAGGTGAAAGATCAGCAGATGACAGACTTCCATGTCTAAGGTGGGACTGAATCTCTTTCATCAGAGATTGGTCGTTCAGTTCATTCAGGCAGTAGAGCAGATTGATGGCTCTCTCTGGAGTAAGATTTGCTTCAAGTTTCTGCTTGATGTACACAATTATTTCCTTTTTGCTCTGGTCACTTTTATCCTGCTGTGTCAACAGACCTTGTAAGAGTCCTCGATTGGTCTGGAGCGACAAACCAAGAAGGAATCGAAGGTAAAGATCCAGATGTCCATTGTCACTTTCCAGAGCCTCATCAACTGCAGTCTTCAGCAAATTAGTCATGCTTTTATTTTTGTGCTTCTGTCCTACAGTAAACGCAGATTTCTTTTTGATGTCTAGAAACAAATGTGCATACAGGGCTGCGATGAACTCTTGAATGCTCAAGTGAAGAAAGCAGTAGATATTACCAAGAATGATTCCTGTCTCTTCCTTAAAGATCTGGGTACACATGCCAGAGTACACCGATGCCTTATAGACGTCAATGCCACTGTCTTTCAGGTCGCTCTCATAGAAGATCACATTGTTTCTTTCCAGCTGCTGGAAGGCCAGTTTACCCAGTGAAAGGATCAGGTTTTGATCCCAAGAAACACCAGCTGTGTTTTTTCCATCATACTTTTGCCTGCTCTGCTGGATCTGAAAGCGAAGAAAGTGCGTGTACATCTGTGTCAGAGTCTTGGGAGATTCCTGCAGTGTTTTAACATTGGCCTTGTGTTTCACTTCAGTCTCCTTCAACACATTCTGGAGAACGGTAGCTGAAATCCAACAGAAGACTGGGATGTGGCACATAATATAGAGACTCTTTGACTGCTTAATGTGCTCAACGATTTCTATGGCCAGATTCTGATCTGCGAGTCTCTTTCTGAAGTACTCCTCCTTTTGGGCATCATTGAATCCTCGTATCTCTGTCATCCGGTCGATACAGTCTGCAGGAATCTTACTGGCAGCTGCTGGTCTGCTGGTGATCCAGATGAGAGCAGAAGGAAACAAATTTCCTTTTATGAGGTTCGTCAGAAGAACATCCAGATAGGCTGGTGCCGAAACATCATGGCATGTCTCATTACCAGCAAAGTTCAGAGGAAGACGACATTCATCCAATCCATCAAGGATGAACAGGACTCTGTTTCGTGTCCTTCTTGTAAGGTTCAGTCCTTTGGTCTCTGGGAAAAACTGAGTTATGAGGTCTTTTAAACTTTGATTTTCTTTCTCCTTTAAGTTAATCTCTCTGAATGGAAGAGGAAATATGAAGCTGATGTCTTGATTTTCTTTTCCTTCAGCCCAATCCAGAACAAACTTTTGCACAGAGACTGATTTCCCAATGCCAGCAATTCCTTTTGTCAGGACCGTTCTGACCTGTGTGTCTTGTTCAGGTGCTTCAAACAAATGTTTACATTCGATTTGTATCTCTAGTGATTGATGACATCTGGAAAGAGCTTCAATCTGTCGTATCTCATGTTCAGTGTTGACCTGTTCACTCGCACCCTGAGTGATATAGAGATCTGTGTAGATGTTATTCAGAAGTGTTGAGTCTCCTTGCTGTGCAATTCCTTCAAACACACTTTGGTACTTTTCCTTCAGGCTACTTTTTAACTGATTAATGAAGAGCAGCTCATCTAAACACAGGAGCAAAGAAAATATAGTTTTAATCTTCCTTTTTCTAGTTATTTTTGTGTCAGTCTGACAGATGGGCATGGGTATCTTACTTTCGAGAGTATCAGCAACTTCATCTTGCTTCATCTCTCTCAGGAAGAAGAGTGTGAGATCAAGAGCTGATTCAGTGATACTGCTTCGGTTCTCATTAAAGCCCTCCACAAAGTCTTGTGTATTTTCTCCTTGTAAGATTTGCTTAAACTTCTCCAATTCATTCTTCAGATATTTGAAGATTTTGCTCTCAAGATCCTACAATTGAAGAAAATAACAAATACATGTTTGATCTTAAAAGAAAAGTAAATTAGAAAAACTACAAGTTAAATTAATTTTTTTTTTGCTTTAGCAGGATATTTTCAAAAAAAAAATTATGTTATAATATGAAATGTAAAAATCAATCAATTTTAGTTTTTCCCCACCTGAAAGATCCACAGGAGATTGTCTGTGTAACTCTTGTGGTTGCAGTGAGTCTTGTCTACTGAATTTGCTAACTCAAATTCAACACTGTGAACAAATAAAACCTTCTTCAATAATACAGTTCAAGAGTTCACACTTAGCTGATGATTGATTTTAGAGCATGTTTGGCATGCTGTCCCAGGAGAGAGCCCTGAGCTCATGAGATCCTCGAGCCCTAGGCTCCCTCCCGTTGTAGGGCGAGAGGGGAGTTTAAGCTCAGGTAGATCTCGAGAACTCCCCTGCTTGTTATGGAGAATAGGAATTAGGAATTGCTGTGGATAGATATACTACTGAATAAGTGCTCTTCTATGGTGTCGATTTGGTTTGGTCTATTTACTTATGTCACATGATAATTGTCAACCCTAGAAATCGTTGTGCGTGATAACCCCAGTAGATCAGCAGTTACTGAAAAACTCAGACCAGCCCATCTGGCACCAACAACCATGCCTCATTCAAAGTAACTTAAATCCCCTTTCTTCCCCATTCTGATGCTCGGTTTGAAATGCAGAAGATCGCCTTGACCATTTCTACATGCCTAAATGCATTGAGTTGCTCCCATGTGATCGGTTGATTAGAAATTTGCATTAACGAGCAGTTTGACAAGTGTACCCAATAAAGTGGCCAGTGAGTATATATCTAATAATGTAAACATGCTAAATACAAACCCCTTTTAAGCATCTTCAAAAAAAAAATCTGGAACAGTATTTAAATACCATTTCAACGTCTAGTAGCAAGAAAGAATTTAAAACATCTAGTATTTATTTCCTTTTCATGAGCCATCGCCATTTACCAGTTTCAGCAGTACTGCAATTATAAGTAGTAATAATAATTATGCAATTATAAGTAGTAATTTATCTCTGCAGTGTGTAAGAGTGTGTAGCTTGTATGTTGTGTCTGAGAGAAAAGCTTGTGTTTATGCCAGATTGAGTTGTTTTGGAGAGCGTCTTTATGACCTGAACAGAGGAAGTTTGGGAAATTGAGTTATAAGTTTTGGATTATTGTCCAGAGTTTTGCAACAATAACAAAAAAAGCATATATAAGAAATGTTCTAGCAATTGAGGAAAGCTGTAAATGGAAGACCTATATTGCTTTCATTTTATATCCTCTATAACACAACCTTAAACTCTACCCTCTACCCTTAAACTCTACTCTACTCGCAGTCTACTTTAATTCTGATGTTGTACAGAGTTTAAACAACACATAACACACATATTTAGCTCCGGTAAGTATGACACCAGATCCAACCGGTTTGTAAACTAGAATGATCTAAAAGAAAAAGCTGTGATCTGAAGTTTAGTACATCAGTTGATCAGGCAATAGCAACAAAAATAAGTGCGTTGATGTTAGACATTGTTCTGCAGGGGAAGTGTTGAAATAATGGTGTAAAAACAGTCAGTACCTGTGTTTCTCTGAGAGAGAGTCCTTTACTCGCTCCTCTGCCATACTGCAGCTAAAACCCTAATGCAAACATTAGCAGAGCTTTGAGGAAACAATCAGCCGCTGACCATGACCTGGAGATGACAATAATGAGATTAATAACATTACACTGTATTTCAATCAATGCTGAGTTCACAAAGAAGCACTTACTAAAACAGGCCCAAAGATGATGGATTCAGCAAACTGAGTTTTTATCATTTCACATTATTCACAACACTAAATATACAGGGTTCATACACATTTTTACTACTAAAATTCAATGACTTTTCCAGGACTTTCAAGTAAATTTTCATGACCTAATGTTTGATGTAATGTCTACGTATACGCGGTAAATAATAAGAAAAACAATGCATGTTCAAAGTTATTACAGCATATCATAAAACATGCCACATTAAGTTACAATTTATCTTTATATCTATGTAAAGTTAATTTAGATAATGTCACCGCACTAATGTGAGAGCATGGGTTTGACCATGGACAAAAAAGATGACAACTAACCTATATTTAAGTAGATATTTGTTCAACTAATTTCTATGACTATTCCAGGTTTTTCATGACCATATGAACCCTAAATATAACAAAATATAACATTTGAGTACAGTTAAAGTCAGAATTATTATCCCACCTGAATTATTTGCCCCTACTTGTTAATCTTTTCCCCCAATTTCTGTTTAACACAGAGAATATTTTTTTAATCATGATAGTTTTAATAACTCATCTCTTTGCCATGATGACAGTAAATAATATTTACTAGATATTTGTCAAGACACTTCTACACAGCTTAAAGCATAAATAGGCAAGTTATTGTATAATGATGGTTTGTTCTGTAGACTATCGAGAAACAAAATGCTTGAAGGAGCTAATAATTTCGACCTTAAAATGGTCTTTAAAAAATTAAAAACTGCTTTTATTCAAGCTGAAATAAAACAAATAAGACTTTCTCCAGAATAAAAAATATTATCAGACATACTGTGAAAATTTTCTTGCTCTGTTAAACATTATTTGGGAAATATAAAAAAAAAAAGAAATCCAAAGGGGGGCTAATAATTCTGACTTCAACTGTAACAATGACAATACATTTATTACAGTATTTGATTATGTTTGTTAACATTAGATAATGAAAATACATTTGTTTATTGTTAGTTCGTTAACTCACGGTGCATTTACTAATGTTAACAAGCATGAATTTTGATGTTAATGATGCATTAGTAAATTTTGAACTATGATTAATAAATACTGTAAAAGTATTTTTCATAATTAGTATATGTTAGTAAATGAACAATTTACACAAATGTCAACCTTGCCATGAAAAAAATGTAAATATCGAAACCGTTTCTGTGTTTTTTGTGAAAGCATTTGCAGTGCTTTAAAAATACTCAAAAATGTCTGTTAATGTTTTCAAACAATTATATTTGATTTACCAAAATCACACAAGTGCCAATTTCATTTCTGTCACATCCATAACAGAGCTTTTTCCTCAAAAATGCAAAAAATGTCAAATAATATAAAATAAACCATGTTTGTTCTATAGAGAGCCAACTATTATCCTTTTGATTATCATTATTTCTTTTGGGTTGTGCAGTTTAATTCACAGAATTTCTACAAAGTATGTTGTATACTGCAAACTCACAGACTTTTTTGGTCACATTTATAAAGCATGTTTAATTCCCTCATTTAAAATCTAAAAGTGTGCACAGATTGATATTTTTTAATCCCAGAACTCTGTGTTTAGTTCTGGAAAATATAAACCGATGTTTGAATATAACATTATCATACACGTTCTCTGTGAATTTATGTTTTGAAATTTTACTCCAAATGTTGCATCCGTAATGCTGAAATTGCTCAAATAGATTAAAAAATGAAACCTTATTGTAAAGGTAATAGGTAAAAGGCCGTTTATAACATTAATGTAGTTGGTTTTATCTCACAATTCTATATTTTATAGTTTCTCAAGTTTTTATAACACAATTTTTGTTATTTATTTATCTGTATATTTGTCACACTTTATTTTGATGGTCCGTTTGTTGAATTTAAGTTACATTGCATCTACATGCCAACTAATTCTCATTAGATTATAAGTAGACTGTTAGGTTGTGGTTAGGGGTAGGGTTAGTGTAAGTTGACATGTACTTGCAAAGTTTCTTATAGTCAGTTAAATGTCTGTTGAATGTCAGTATCAACAGATATTAAGCAGACAGTCTAATACTTAAATGGACCATCGAAATGAAGTGTCACCTATATTTATATTTAATTTTACACAAAAAAACACCTGGTGACAGTTGTTAAATCAGTGATAAAATGGTTTTGTTTATGGATTTTAACTCTAATATCTAAACTCCTTATGTTATTTGGAAAGTACCTCATTGACAAATGTATGCAGACTTTTTTTTTTAACGTATCACCTATTTTTTTTATTAAGCAAAATTTAATAATATACAATCACAGTAAATTTTAAAGAAAATAGAAAGACAAAAAGAAAACATTCTGAAAAGAGAACTGGAATACATGAAAAAAAAACAAAGACAAATATAAGTAGTATACACATCACACATATTTTACATATTTCACACTTTTCAGTCGTTTTTAAAGCCTTTTTTGTAAGAGAGTTAGAAATAGTTTTAAAGTAATATTGCATTTAAGTAAGCAAAATATTTTTTTTTTTTAAGTTTTTTGGTTTGAAAATTTACATTTATGTATATAACATTTTGTTAATAAGATAAGAAGATTAATGTGATTTTATGTGAAACTTCTGTTTTATAATTAACAAAACATTTTCCCATAGTAAGGAAAAATCTTTATCAACATTCTCAATTACAAACTGAGAAAAATCTTTCCAAATGTATGCGGACTGTACCAAACTTTTTATGACTCCCTGACGTCAATACAGAGTAATCCTAAGGCTCTTGACATCTTAACTGCTGAAACAATACTTAATGTACATAATTTATATCCTTAATATGAGTTAAATGTGTTTACGTTTTATTATTAATTCTCTTTTACACTGTTTTATGTATAACTTTGTGCTCCCCTGTTTAAAGAATAGTTACATCCGAATGCTGGAGCTTTTCTTCCTGCTTAACTGGAAAGTGGACATTTGTTTTTGCTTTAAAAATACTTTGTTAATGTTTTCAAACAATTATATTTGATTTACCAAAATCACACAAGTGCCAATTTCACATCTATCACATCCATAACAGAGCTTTTTCCCCAAAACTGCAAAAAATGTCAAATAACATGAAATGAATTATGTTGGTTCTGTAGAGAGCCAACTATTATCCTTTTGATTATCATTATTTCTTTTGGGTTGTGCAGTTTAATTCACAGAATGTCTACAAAGTATGTTGTATACTGTAAACTCTTTTGACTTTTTTGGTCACATATTTTTTTAATCCCAGAACTCTGTGTTTAGTTCTGGAAAATATAAACCGATGTTTCAATCCAACGTTATCATACACTTTCTCTGTGAATTTATGTTTACATGTAAATGTTGCATCCGTAACGCTGGAACGGCTCAAATAGATTAACTAATGAAGCCTTACTGTAAAGGTAATAGGTAAAATGTATTTTTTTAACATTAATGTAGTTGGTTTAGTTTATCCCCTCCAAGATTTTTATCTCACAATTCTATATTTTATAGTTTCTCAAGATTTTTAGAAATCACACTTTTTGTTATTTATTTATCTGTATATTTAGGTCACACTTTATTTAGATGGTGTCCGTTTATCCGTACATTGCATTAACTACATGCCAACTAATTCTCATTAGATTATAAGTAGACTGTTAGGTTGTGGTTAGGGGTAGGGTTAGTGTAAGTTGACGTGTACTTGCAAAGTTTCTTATAGTCGGTTAAATGTCTGTTGAATGTCAGTATCAACAGATATCAAGTAAACAGTTTACTAATACTAAGATAGACCATCAAAATGAAGTGTTACCAATATTTATATTTAATTTTATACTGAAAAACACCTGGTGACAGTTGTTAAATCAGTGATAAAATGGTTTTATTTATGGATTGTAAATTCTAAACTCCATGTTATTTGGAAAGTACCTCATTGACAAAACAAAATGTATGCTGACTGTACCAAACTTTTCATGACTCCCTGACGTCAATACAGAGTAATCCTAGTAAGGCTCTTGACATCTCAACTGCTGAAACAATGATTAATGTAAATAATTAATATGCTTAATATGAGTTAAGTGTATTTGAGTTTTATTATTAATTCTCTTTTACACTGCTTTATGTATAACTTTGTAATCCCCAGTTTAAAGCATAGTTACATCAGAATGCTGGAGCTTTTCTTCCTGATTAACTGGAAAGTCAACTTCTTTATTTTCGTTTTGGTGACTTTGTATGTTTATGAAATAATTAATTCAGCTTGATATAGAAGAGTACGAACACCTTCAAGAGAGTAAACAGAGTTTTTAACCGTGTTTAAACGACCGTGTTATCTGGCGGGGTCCTTAAACGGTGTTTGAGGCTGACCGCTTCAGGAGCACACGGACATTTAAATCACGCTTATACACAAAAATATCCCTCCATTTCCACAAATAACCGTAAAGGGAAACAAATTAAACTTACCTGCATAAATACAGACGTGTTTGTCGAGCAGGAGCACAGTCCGAGCTCTTTGATTTTTTCTGTTCACCAAAATAAAGCTGTGCGATCCTACAGGTGTATCCTGAATTGTGATTGGTTACGTTGAGTGGCGCTTCATGAATATTCATGAAAATCTCCGGAGTGTGGGCGTGTTCTTGAGACAACGTGCAAACAACTGTCACGGTCGCTTGAGAAGTAGCACAATCGCCTCACAGCAAGAAGGTCGCTGGTTCGAGTCTCGGCTGGGTCAGTTGGCATTTCTGTATGGAGTTTGCATGTTCTGCTCGTGTTGGCGTGGGTGTCCCCCAAACTCCAAAGACATGCGCTACAGGTGAATTGGGTAAGCTAAATTGTCTGTAGTGTATGTGTGTGAATAAGTGTGGATGCTTCCCAGTGATGGGTTGCAGCTGAAAGAGCATCCACTACGTAAAACATATGCTGGTTAAGTTAGCGGTTCATTTCGCGGTGGAGACCAAGATTAATAAAGGGACTAAAATAAAAATAAAGTGAATGAATAAATTAATTTTCTAATTGTTTTGTCTGGAAAATACTTTAATAAGTAATTACTTGACCAATATTACATAAGATCAATGGAAATTACAATGCATTGACAATAGAATTTACAGTACATTCTTTAAATTGGTGTACAACCTGTCCATTTAGCTTTATGTTAAACATAATACAAAGTTAAACATCATCAAAGCATGAAATGTTTTAAAGTAGTGACACCATATTCTTAGCATATACTGTCATTCAATTGTCTTTGTTCAGACAGTTACATTTTATAAATGTAAAATATAATTATGCTTAACACGGTGGCACAGTGGGTAGCGCTGTCACGTCACAGCAAGAAGGTCGCTGGTTCGAGCCTCGGCTGGGTCAGTTGGCATTTCTGTGTGGAGTTTGCATGTTCTCCCTGTCTTTGAGTGGGTTTCCTCCGGGTTTCCCCCACTCGTCCAAAGACATGTGGTATAGGTGAATTGGGAAAGTGATGGTCGGGGTGCGTGTGAGGAGGGGGATCGGTAAAATGAGGTGCCAGACCAGATTTCAGCGGTTCCGGATCCGGCTGGTTCCGGCACAAATTAAGCCCTGGTAATACTCACAACTCTTGAGTACTTTTAATAGGTCTACTTTTTACTCGTACTTTGAGTGATATTTACTCTACTTGCACTACATTTTGTCAAGTAATTGTACTTAAACTTAAGTATGATCTTTCAGTACTCGTTCCACCACTGGTTACTAGTTACACCCAACACTGCTATTTGTTACTACGTTTGCATTGATGCGTTTGGACAGAAAAACACACTGCAGAAATGATAATCATTTATTCACTCGTTTATTACAGCTCATTCATTGATGTTACAAAACTGGGATCCTTTGGTAATTTTATAGTTCATTCATTTTCTTCCGCTTTTCCGGTGCTGGTGTTCTGACATTTTATCTGACCCATCAGATTATGCTACCAACGTGGTATTTCAATGGTTCCGATGTTGGGGTTAGGGATTAGGTAGGTTATGGCGATATCACAGCTTCATATCTCATGACTCCACATTAAAATTAACAATGGTAGCAGAATCTGATGAGTAACATATTGCATCATCAAAACGTGCTACCTACTTTTTGAATGGGAGGTAGGACGTTCTGACATGATGGGACAAATCGACTGAACACTAGGTCACAGGGGCAGCAATCTCAGTAGAGAACCCCAGACTTCCCTCTCCACAGACACTTCCCCGGAAAAGCGAATATGAATGAATTTTATAGTGCAGTTCTCAAATATATACAGGTCAACAGCAAACAATTGCAAACCAACCTGAAGCAATCAACACTTAATATACGCCACCGAAAGACAAAAGATTAGGAATACTGGTAATGGATGTCTTTATTTAGCCAAATGCAGACATACAGATCATTTTAAACTCATGCATTTCAAACGCAGGACACAAAACTACTGAATGAATGGACTGGTTTCTGCTCTCAGACCCCCATGAGTTTCTTGGCCATATAGCCAGGCATACTGTAGAGGAACAGGCCCAGAATGGCAAGAAGCATCAGCGCCAACACTAATTTGATGACCAGCCACTTGTATTGGTTGCAGACGAGATGCCGGATTGCCTTTAGCGGCATCAAGAACCACAGCATAGCAATGTCGGGGCGGCTGGTGGGACAAAACCAATGAACAAGCTTTTAATCTTTCTGAACAAAAATCGCAAACGTTTGTCGCACTGAAGACATGCAAGTTTGGCAGGTCAAAGCAAAGGGGAAGTGCAAGTATAACGTTGTTCAACACAACGCTTGTTCAATTTTTGCAAAATCATTTGAGGGAAATGGGATGATTGGTGCAGCAAATGCATCCAAAGATCAAAAACTGGACTGAATTTCAGAGCTTGGGTGCAAATAATTGATAGTTTTCGTGTGACGTCACACCATTATAGGAACGCCCCCCTGGTGGGCAAAATATTACTGACCACAAAATCAGTTTCTATTCTAACTTGCAGGTTAAGTGCAATTAAACATAAATTGAAATCCAAAGTATGAATAGCTGAAGTGAACGAATAGATTTTCACCGTCACCTATGACTAAATCGCTAAGATTGATGTAAACTTCAATGAATTGGAGCTCTGACAGGGACATGAAGGGTTTTAAATGACTGAAAAACATCTGTGGGTGTTTTTCCTCTGTTGATTTGTGATCTAAATATTAAGAACTTGAAACAGATGGAAATATAAATGGATTGTGGTGCGTTTCTGTGGAGATCCCAGTGTGGCCGCCAATAGTATCTGAATGATGCAAGCTTAGATTGCATCTCTCAGCGATGCAATGTCAGACACAATGCACTCAATGGAGCTAGTGAGGGGTAGGGTTAGGGGTGGATTTAGTTGAGCGCATTAAAAAGCATTGGATGCAGCTCAGATTGCATTGCACCAGGTCTGCATCCAGACCCCTCTCCATTGTTTTGGGTTTTTTCGCCTGCCTGGTCTCCGCATAGGTCACGTGACTGAAAACTATCAATTGTAGACAGAAAAGTGGCAAGATTTTCTTTGTGCTAACAAATAATATGCATGCATAGTTTTACTTTAAAACTGATTTATTAGCAGCAGCCAAAAGCACACAATAACACACATTTCAGCGAAGAAACACAACTTCCAGCCATCGGAAAATCCCAGAAATTAACTAATTTAAATATGTAAATAAAAAACATTTTACATCAGCACTGGATATGCAGACTATGTTTTTAGGTGTTTTTAGTTTTCTGAAACACAAAGAGATCTCTACTGTACGCTCCTTAAAAACTATTTAAGTTTTGTGTTTAGTAGTGTTTATGATCAAACCAGTAATAATTAAAAGCAAAAGATGAAAAGTAGGTCTGCGTTTGACTTCTCCAACACACCAACACCATTCCATATGAAATTTCGCAGTACTATCAAACATTACAGAGAGAAGCTTCTCAAGCTCCCAGAAGCTTTTTCACCATGTAACCTGGCATACTGTAGAGGAACAGGCCCAGAATGGCAAGAAGCATCAGCGCCAACACTAATTTGATGACCAGCCACTTGTATTGGTTGCAGACGAGATTCCGGATTGCCTTTAGCGGCATCAAGAACCACAGCATAGCAATGTCGGGGCGGCTGGTGGGACAAAACCAATGAACAAGCTTTTAATCTTTCTGAACAAATCGTAAACGTTTGTCTCACTGAAGACATGCAAGTTTGGCAGGTCAAAGCAAAAAGAAGTGCAAGTATAACGTTCAACACAACGGTTGCTCAATGAATGCTTCAAAATGAATTTTTGCAAAATCATTTGAAGGAAATATGATGATTGGTGCAGCGAATGCATCCAAATATCAAAAACTGGACTGGTTTTCAGAGCTTGGGTGCAAATAATTGATAGTTTTCGTGTGACGTCACACTATTAGAGGAACGACCCCATGGTGGGCAAAATATTACTCCTTCCCGCTGACCCCAAAGTCAGTTTCTATTCTAACTTGCAGGTTAAGTGCAATTAAAGTATAAACCGAAATGCAAAGTATGAATAGCTGAAGTAAAAAAATAGATTTTCTCCGTCATCAATAAGTAAATTACAGAGAAATATCCACAAGATAAATGTAAACATTGACAAATTGGAGCTCTGACGGGGACATGAAGGGTTTTAAATGACTGAAAAACATCTGTGGGTGTGTTTCCTCTGTTGATTTGTGATCTAAATATTCAGAACTTCAAACAGATGGAAATATGACTGGATTGTGGTGCGTTTCTGTGGAGATCCCACTGTGGCCACCATTACAGCCCATTGTTGACAGTATATGGATCCCAAGTGCTAACAATTTAAATTTTGTGATTAGTTTTGTTCTGCTGATATGCGATCCAAGTATTCGTAGCTTGAAACAGATGTTAATATGATTAGTTAGTGCTGCTTTTCTATGGAGATCTCAGTGTAGCCACCATTATGGCCTATTGTTTTTTTGCCTGCCTGGTCTTTGCACAGGTCACGTGACTGAAAACTATCAATTGTAGACAGAAAAGTGGCAAGATTTTCTCTGTGCTAACAAATAATATGCATGCGTAGTTTTATTTTTAAGCTGATTTATTAGCAGCAGCCAAAAAGCACACAATAACACACATTTCAGTGAAGAAACACAACTTCCAGCCATCGGAAAATCCCAGAAATGAACTAATTTAAATATGTATATAAAAAACAATTTTACTTCAGCACTGGATATGCAGACTATGTTTTTAGTTTTCTGAAACACAAAGAGATCTCTACTGTACGCTCCTCTAAAACTGTTTCCGTTTTGTGTTTAGTAGTGTTTATGATCAAACCAGTAATAATTGAAAGCAAATGAGGAAAGTAGGTTTGCGTATGACTTCTCCAACACACCAATACACCATTCCAACCTTCGCAGAACTATTAAACGTCGCAGAAAGAAGCTTTTCAAGCTCCCAGAAGCTTTTTCACCATATAGCCAGGCATACTGTAGAGGAACAGGCCCAGAATGGCAAGAAGCATCAGCGCCAACACTAATTTGATGACCAGCCACTTGTATTGGTTGCAGACGAGATGCCGGATTGCCTTTAGCGGCATCAAGAACCACAGCATAGCAATGTCGGGGCGGCTGGTGGGACAAAACCAATGAACAAGCTTTTAATCTTTCTGAACAAAAATCGCAAACGTTTGTCGCACTGAAGACATGCAAGTTTGGCAGGTTTTGAAAGGAAGTGCAAGTATAACGTTGGTCAACACAACGGTTGTTCAATGAATGCTTCAAAATGGATTTTTGCAAAATCATTTGAGGGAAATGGGATGATTGGTGCAGCGAATGCATCCAAAGATCAAAAACTGGACTGGTTTTCAGAGCTTGGGTGCAAATAATTGATAGTTTTCATGTGACGTCACATGATTAGAGGAACGGCCCCCTGGTGGGCAAAACATTGCTATCTCACGCTGACCACAAAGTCAGTTTCTATTCTAACTTGCAAGTTAATTAAAGGTGCAATTAAAGTATAAATTGAAATCCAAAGTATGAATAGCTGAAGTGAACGAATTTCTCCGTTGTTAAATTACAGAGGAATATCCACAAGATAAATGTAAACATCGACAAATTGGAGGGTTTTAAATGACAAAAAAATAACATCTGTGGTGTTTTTCTTCTGTTGATTTGTGATCTAAATATTCGTAACTTGAAACAGATGGAAATATGACTGGATTGTGGTGCATTTCTATGGAGATTTCAGTGTAGCCGCCATTACAGCTCATTGGTTTTTCGCCTGCCTGGTCTCCGCACAGGTCACGTGACTGAAAACTATCAATTGTAGACAGAAAAGTGGCAAGATTTTCTCTGTGCTAACAAATAATATGCATGCATAGTTTTACTTTAAAACTGATTTATTAGCAGCAGCCAAAAGCACACAATAACACACATTTCAGTGAAGAAACACAACTTCCAGCCATCGGAAAATCCCAGAAATTAAATAATTTAAATATGTATATAAAAAACATTTTACATCAGCACTGGATATGCAGACTATGTTTTTATGTGTTTTTAGTTTTCTGAAACACAAAGAGATCTCTACTGTACGCTCCTTTAAAACTATTTAAGTTTTGTGTTTAGTAGTGTTTATGATCAAACCAGTAATAATTGAAAGCAAAGGAGGAAAGTAGGTTTGCGTATGACTTCTCCAACACACCAATACACCATTCCATATGAAGTTTCGCAGTACTATCAATCGTTGCAGAAAGAAGCTTTTCAAGCTCCCAGAAGCTTTTTCACCATGTAACCTGGCATACTGTACAGAAACAAGCCCAGCATTGCTAAAAGCAGCAGAGCCACCACTATTTTGATGACCAGCCACTTGTATTGGTTGCAGACGAGATGGCGGATTGCCTTTAGCGGCATCATGAACCACAGGAATGCAGTGTCAGGGCGGCTGGTGGGACAAAGAAAAATGCGTGGTAAAATTATGCGGCATTTCACTGGGTGACTTTTGATCGCACTGGGGTTTAATCTCAGGTTATTTTGTAACAAGCAAGCACAGATTATTTTGGTAACACTTTATAATGACTTCACATTATAAATCTTATTAAGCATTAGCAAATAGTTAATTCATTATTTGTCAAGCATTAACTCTACATTAATAGATGTTAGTAAGCAGTTTACAAATACAACTACACATGCTTTATTATTGACTTGTAAGCACACGTATAACTTGCTTAATGATTGGGTTTTCATGCTTTGTTAGTGATCATTTTTCATTACTAAATTAAGTATTGCATCATTTACAAAGCAGTTATTTAAGAATAGTTGGTGTTTTTAAGATCATTTAGAATGCGTATAAATGATTCATAAACTATTCAACCGAACATTTATATATCTTAATATTCAGGCATATACTAATATTTACTTTGTATGTTAATAAATGCTTTATTACCTCTCGACTTCATCCAGTTGTGTGACCTGATCTAAAGTAAGGACTGTTTATGCTCTGTAAATCCCTTATAAATGACAATTAAAGCTTCAGTTATATTCTAAACAGGAAAAAAAAAATATAAACGACTTTGTTAATTTTTATCCATTTCAAGATATACAAATGAAACTGTATCAAATGAAACATAAATCTTTGCAATCTTAACTAAAATACAATTACTGTACGGTAGAGATGCGTGGATGTCGGTTATATCCGAGGCGCTGCTGATAACCCGCAGGTCGGGTAATAAAAAATACATTATGATTAATTGCGGGTGGGTCATGGGTGGATGAGTTATTGTTAATGATTTTTGAGTAGTATTTTTTGAACACATTCTGTAAAATACGAATGTGTTTTTAATACATTTTTCATCAGACAAACGAGCCCTAATTTGCAGGCTAATTTAAAACAATACACGTGGTGGAGGAGGTCCTTTTGTTAAAGCATAAATGGAGGCGAAACCGATCAGAGAGAAACTTAAAAAGGGAGAATTAAAAACAAAACAAAAGAAAGGAAAGAAAAGTGCCGTGTGCGAGCGTTTTATCGAAGGTTAAAGAGGATGAATCAAGAAAGTGAAGCCACAAGTCCGGTACATTAAATATGAAACATCATGTGTGTGTTAAATCAAAAGGCCGGTCAAGTCAAAGTCAGACAAGCTCTTTAAGTTCTTACATTCGTCAGGACAGCAAAAAATACCACTGGAAGTTAAGTCTAGTCTCGTGGATGCATGTGTGGACCTGTGCTGCCTTGATATAGCCTACAGTACGCCCCTATCTCTGGCAAGGAATGTGCATGTTAGCTCAACGAATCTGCTGTTACTAACGAACGATCCACGCTGACCAATCATCATGCTTAAAACAAAGAATTAGAATTATTAAAGTGACGATCAGGTGCGGGGCGGGTGCGGATATGTATATCAGATAACATTTTTATGTGCGGGCGGATGGCGTGTGGATGATTAGTGTGAAGCCGCAGATTCGGTTGACATTTCAGCTGATCTCTACTGTACGGTTTAAACATCGCTAAATAACATTGAAATGTTGTATTATATAGGGTTGGGTCGATAGACAATGCCATTGGAAGATGGCCGATAGACATCACATCACTGAGCCGGCATCGCAATCCTTCACCCCACCCCTGTCGCAGCAGGAACCCGCTCGCAAAAAATACACACTGAGGCCCCGTTTACACTAATGTATGTTAGTTTCAAATGGCATTTTAGAACGAAAACGATCCAGATAGGCGATGAGAATTTTGTCAGGGAGTGTATAAAGTCACTATTAGTATACGCCTGAATAATAACATATATAAATGTTAATTTGAATAGTTTATTAATCATGAATACGCATTCTGAATGATCTTAAAAACACCAACTATTCTGCTTTGTAAATAACACAATACTTAATTTAGTAATGAAAAATGAATCACTAACTAAGTTTAAAAACATAAGCATTAAGCACATTATACGTGTGCTTATGTGTCAATAATACAGCATTTGTATCTGTATTTATAAACTGCTTACTAACGTCTATTAATGTACAGTTAATGCTTTGCAAATAATGAATTAACTATTTGCTATTGCTTTTGGTTCATAGTATGTAATTATTTTCAAGTGTTACCATTACTTTTTATTTGGAAATAAGCTCATATTACAGCTCCCCAAGAATTAAATAGTTGAGTTTTACCAGTTTTTTAATCCATTCAGCAGATATCCTGGCAGGAGCACTTTTAGCTTAGCTTAGCTTAGCTTAGCATAAATCATTGAACTGAATTAGGCCATTAATACCGAAATTAAATATTAAATATTTTTTCTCTCTTGTTATGTCGTGATCACGACTTAATTATCTTGTGATCTAGATATAACAATTCGTTATCTCGTGATCTCGACATAACAAAAAGTTCTGCTTATTCTGACTTCCGTAAGCAAACACCTACAAAACATCATAGACGAACGCATTGGCTTTTATTTTGACCAGGGACTGAGTCAAACTGAGATAGTTCTATGCCTTTCAGTGATTGACCATTTCTATATCAGTGTCCGACACTTGAGAAGGAGGCTTTCGGCTCTCCGCCTTTATCGTCGAAGATATAGCGACCCTGAGAGTATCTTCAGTTTCATTGCCAGTCAGCTTGAAGGACCGGGACGTCTGCACGGGTATAGATTGATGCTAGAAAGGTGCCGTTTACATGGTTTGCGGCTGAGAGAGATGTGCAGTTATGTTTGAGAATAAGCAGAACTTTTTGTTATGTCGAGATCACGAGAAAAACAGTTGTTATGTCGAGATCACGAGACAATTAAGTCGTGATCACGACAAAACGAGAGAAAAAATATTTGAATGCATGGGCTCTTAGGACTTCCGTAATTAACGTCTCACTCAAAAATGAATAGTTTTGATAATTTTCCTATTCAATGCTTGACTCTTCTGTAGTTACATTGTGTACTAAGACTGATGAGAAATGAAAAGCTACTATTTTCTAGGCCCATATGACGAGAAACTATACTTTTATTCTGGCGCAATAATCAAGAAACTTTGCTAATGTAGTTGCTTGAATCAGTAGTAATTACATTATGCAGCGACTAAAAATAGTCTCCTGTAAGGTAACTTCCAACTTGAACCACCAGTGTCTTCCAGTTTTGCTGCAGAATACCATTGTTCCTGCTGCAGCCATAGTACGGCGGCAAAGTTCCTTGATTATTATGCCAGAATGAGGGTATAGTTCCTAGCATAGAAAACAGCTAGTTTAAATTCCTCATTGGTATCAGTACAAAATATACTACTGAAGAGTCAAGCTTTAAATAGGAAAATTATCTGAAATCTTTGATCATTTATGGGGGAGATGCTAACGGTCTAATCTGATTCAATGATCTATGCTAAGCTAAGCTAAAAATGCTCCCTCCAGTCCCAGAGATCAGATGTATGGATATAAAAATGGTAAAACTCACCTGTTCAACTCTACGGGACTAAAATCAGCCTACTTTCAAACAAAAGTCCAGTGTTCCTTTAATACATTAATCAGAGGTTTTTAAATATTGTTTTATTCATCTTTTAATAAGGGTTTTATTAAAAGACAGGTGATCTCCACGAGAATGTGGTGGGAGAAACTGAACAACCAATGAACACTTCATATGGGTTTATAACACTTATACTGCAGTGTTAATTTCACCAACGAAGTGGCTTGATACGAACAGAAACTTCACAGGTCTGCTGCACAAGTAACCAGTGGCGGATTTAGGGATGGGCAATATGGGCGATCGGCCAAGGTGGCATGGAGACTACCCGCTCTTCACTTTCATCCGAGACCCGCCCTCCCCACCAAAACCACCACCCTTTAATTCAGTCTGCGACATCAGCCCCCATCCCTGCTACTTACTTTCGACCACGACAACCCCCCCCACCCACACCCACCCCCCCCCCCTCTGGCCTCTTTACTTCCCTCCCCCACGGCCCCCCCCCCCCCCCCCCTTTTTTTTTTTCCACTTTCTTCCACGACATCCACCAACACCCCACCCTCGCGCTCTTCCCTTTCCACAAAATGAGCACCGTCGTCGTTTGCCTAGAGCGTCAGTTAGGCTTGCACCGTAATGTTCAGCACAGAGGACCTGTCTAGTTTCTGTTTGTTTCAAGCTGTAGGCAACACATTGTTTTGCCTTATTTTCAATAATGAAATTAACACTGGCGCATGTATATATATATATATATATATATATATATATATATTTATATATATATATATATTAACTAAAATATAATCCACCAGAGGACAAACCTTTTATTATTTAAATTTAGTTAAAAGCCAGACATATTTATTGAAGTCGGTGATCATTCATGGGGATATTAGATGTCTTTTAAACCAGGGTATGCAAAATCAGTTAGTTCATTCACTCATTTATTTATTCATTATTTATTTATAGTTTAGAGTTTTATTTGGACTTTAGAATGTTTAAAGTACTGCAGTCTATTTGCTGTAAAAGTTAATTACATTTTAAAGTGTTTTAATGTTTAGTTCAACAAGTCAAATCCTTTTATATTTGATAGAAAAAGAAAAAATGTAAGTGGCAAGAGACATTGACGGTGTGAAAGTGTGAATGTTGCTCTTACTTGGGTTTCTCCAGAGGCTCTGGTTCATTTCGTCCTTCACCGGCGGGACTTTTCTCAGCCTCCTCACCAGTCAACAATTGAAGCTCTGCTTCCACTTTGCCCTGAAGCGAAAACATTTCTTGAAATCTAAACTTGAAAACAACACCGACCATCTGTAATTTGCACTCCCTTGTTACAAATTTACGAACACAAACAAAGATATTCTGAATAATTTTCACAGCTTATTTGAAAGTAAGAAATCAAACACCCCATGCTTCGTGAAAAACGGCGATTCTGAGTGTGCTCCATGCAGGTGAATGCATACCTGTCAACCCTCCTGTTTTTCCCGGGATTCTTCGATATTTTAGTTCTATCATGCTATCATCCTTTAAAAGTATTTTATTTCATTTTAATTGTAATTTTATCCCATATTTTCAGTCTTTCTATGAAGGGTGGCAATAAACATTAAAGAGCCGATCCTCCCTATATGCAAACCATACCGTCGAACCACCAGATGACGCACCTTGCTCTTAAATATGAGTCTGTTCTGTGCTTTAGTTTTATTTAGGCATGAAAACACTTTAATATATATATATATATATATATATATATATATATATATATATATATAACGGTGCGATTTCCATTCATTTTCTTTACAGGTGCCGTCGCCACTCATATGCAATCCTCAAAACAGTCATATAGCGGTGCATGGCTGTCAGACGCGCTTCATAGTGATATATAGACGCTGTTTCCCAAACGGATTCTGTACATGTGATTTGGAGCGGAGCAAAAGTCTGGGTTTTGGGTGCATGTTTGAACAGACATATACACATAATTAATTAATAATAATAACAACATCTAAAGATGTCGATCTTGGTGTTTTTTTTTTTAAACACAACTAATTTTGTCCTAAATGAGCATAAAGTTAGGAAAGCAATGTGTAAGTAATACAGTAAAGAAAAGATTAATGAGATTTGTTAACTTGATTCTAATTCTTTATAATAGCTATCTATGTTAATAAGCTAAACTGTTTGCTAATTTATTTGCTGCTAATCTATACTATTTATTTTTTTATTTTATAAATAATGAAAATAAGACATATCACTGACCGTTTAACTGTGTATTTACGATGAAACAACTCCAGGCGGACATATTTAGTAATTTGGGGATTTTTTTGTGGGGGGGTTGGTGTGTTATGGTGGGCATATCCCTTATTTTCACATCCCAATGTTGACAGGTATGGGTGAGTGGGCTTGACAAACCACATGCAGGAGACACACTTCTCTCCAAATGCACCAGACACTTATCAACACTCTGTGTTTCTGGAAAACATCATGCAATTCTTAAAGCCTGTTTCCACTAAGCAGCACAGTTTGGCACAATTCAGTATATGGTATGCTTTTTTACTCGTTTCCACTGTTAAAGGCATTTAAAAAGTGAACTGTACTCTACCACTTTTTGGATACCCCTTTCAAAAGGGTACCTAGCACAACAGGCCAAAGATTGGATCTAGACTCTCAGCTGAACACTACTGGTTCAAGGTAGTGATAGGTCATTCTTGAACAATTCATTCATTTTGAAGGAATCTTTGATGTGACTTGAAAAGATGAGTCCTCTCGGAGTGATTCGTTCATTCGCACACGCACATTTGTGCAGGTTGAGAAGATTAGGTAATTTTTTTGAGTCCTCTATCGGGTTTGAGTCGTTCATTCATCACGTGAAAGACAAAAGCCAATGATATACAGTCAAAGCCCGAAAAAGACTTGATCCATTTATTTCTCGAGTCATCGGTTTGAGCCGTTACGTCAAAACACATCATTTAAAAGCCGAAGAAAGACAATACTGTTAGCACCATTTTTATATATGTAGCCCGGACATGACAACATAAAATTACTATGAGCAATGGTATGAGCAATGGTTGACCCAAGCTCAAATAAACTTTGTTGTCATCTTGTGACAAACAGCCACATGCCAAGAAGAAGAACAGAATCTGCTGTGTCCTCTATTGTTCTTTACGAGGCCATCTAAAAACGCATGGAAATCGTGAGTGGTTTTCTTTTCTCTGTGTGTGCATTTTCCGTGCATCAATTTTTGAAGTGATGAACTTCAGCTCATGATGATAACTTGGGGTCAAATGTGAGAGCAAAGCGTGAAAAAACGAATGAGCGAATGATTCGTTCTGCAACCTGAAACACCACTCAGTGGAAACAAGGCATTAATGTGCTTAATGAAGGTGAGTGGGTTTGACAAACCACATGCATGTGGAAAAAAAGTCTAAACTAAACAGCCCCGTCATGGCATGTATGTAGTACTTATATACTGTGGCTCTTTAATGATTACAAGTGCTTATTTTATCCTTACATGTAAGACGGTTTGGATACAAGCATCTACTAAATGAATAAATGTTAAAAAAATCTCTAATCTGCTCCCAATATTATAAAAAGCACCACAGACATACCATTCAAACAGTCCATGATTGTCAACAGGTCATGCACGAGACGTTTTAAAGCTCGTAGGGCAGCATTTTTAGTGAAATTATTCATTTTGGTTTGGAATACAAATAAGTTTGGTAACACACATAACCACAATACGTAGATATATAAATATTCAAAACAACATAAGCTACTATTTGTAAGTAGTGGGTGCTTTGAAACCTTTGCTAAACATTTGTTTCGAACCAGTGATTCAGAGCATGATTCAAACCTGTTTGGAAACAGTTTGAAATGTCAATGAAGTATATTAGATATACTTCTGGAGGTCACCTACTGTAATTTCTAGCTCATCTTCTTCATCTCGGGCCACAACTGGCCACCAGCCTTTGATTCTCTTCTGTTTAAAGATGTTGACCATGGGCATTTCATTCTCATTAGTGACCATTTCGATGGAGCACTGCTTTGCTGTCTTTGCGCCTCTTGGAAATCGATTCAGGTCGAGTTCGATCGCACCTGAAACAGAATGTGCCAGCGTGAGTGAAACTCATCTAATTCAAATGGATGATAAATCAATGCATTGCATTGGAGAAACGATTCCACGTTGAATCTGAGATATTTCTGATTGCACTGGGGGTTTCTCTCTTTACAAAACTCTTCTAATTCCTTACACATATCACTTAAACTATCCTGATTTATAAATGATTATTTTACACAAATTCCAAGAGTGTTTATAGTTAGCTATGTTTATATTAATCTTGTAACATAAAGCCGAGGTGCAAGTATATTTGACCACTTACACTTGATGCAAAATGCACAAGCCCCATCTGCTGGTAACACTAGCCAAGAGTGCCGTCTTCTGTTAAAAACTAGCCTAGACTGAGCGTCATCTGCTGTTATATACTAGCCTAGAGATCAATCTGCTGTTAAAAACTAGCCTTGAGTGTCATCTGTTGTTAAAAGAACTAGGGTCACACTTTATTTTGGTCCGTTTGTTGAATTTAAGTTACATTGCAACTAATTCTTATAAGATTATAAGTTAGGTTGGGGTTAGGGGTTAGGGTTAATGTAAGTTGACATGTACTTGCAAAGTTTCTTATAGTCAGTTAAATGTCTGTTGAATGTGAGTATCAATAGATATTTAGTAGACAGTCTACTAATACTCAAATGGACCATCGAAATAAAGTGTTACCAAAACTAGCCTAGACTAGAGTGTCATCCACTGTGAAAACTAGCCTAGAGTACTGCCTGCTGTTAAATCTAGCCTAGAGCGCCATCTACTGTCAAAAACTAGCCTAAAGCCTCATCTGCTATTAAAACTAGCCTAGAGTGCCATCTGCTGTTAACAACTAGCCTAGACTGAGTGCCATCTGCTGTTAAAATCTGGCCTAGAGCAGCGTCTGCTGTCAAATCTAGCATAGAGTGCTATCTAGAGTCAAAAACTAACCTAGAGTGCCATTTGCTGTTAAAACTAGCCTTGAGCACCATCTGCTGTTAAAACTAGTCTAAACAGCTATCTGCTACTTAAAACTAGCCAAGACTGAGTGCCATCTACAGTTAAACACTAGCCAAGAGTGCAATCTTCTGTTAAAAACTAGCCTAGAGCACCATCTAATGTTAAAAACTAGCCTAGACTACCATCTGGTGTTAAAACTAGCCAGGAGGGCCATCTGCTGTTAAAAACTAGCTTAGAGCACCATCTGCTGTTAAAACGAGCCTAGAGCACTGCCCGCTGTTAAAAACTAGCCTAGAGAGCCATCAGCTGTCAAAAACTAGCCTAGACTGAGTGCCGTCTGCACTTAAAAACTAGCCTAGAGTCCATCTACTGCTAAAAACTAGCCTAGACTGTCATCTGGTGTTAAAAACCAGCTTATAGGGCCATCTGCTGTCAAAAACTAGCCTAGAGTGCCATCTGCAGTTAAACACTAGCCAAGAGTGCAATCTTCTGTTAAAAACTAGCCTAGAGCATAATATACTGCTAAAAACTAGCCTAGATTGTCATCTGGTGTTAAAACTAACCAAGAGGACAGCGTGCTGTTAAAAACTAGCCTAGAGCACCATCTGCTGTTAAAACTAGCCTACAACACTCTGTTGTTAAAAACTAGCCTAGAGCACCATCTGCTGTTAAAACTAGCCTACAACACTCCGTTGTTAAAAACTAGCCTAGAGCGCCGTCTTCTGTTTAAAACTAGCCTAGACAGAGCATGATCTGTCATTGAAAACTAGACTAGAGCGCTGTCTGCTGTTAAAAACCAGCCTAATGCACAGTCTGCTGTCAAAAACCTGCCTAAAGCACCGTCTGCTGTTATAAACTAGCCAAGAGCTAGCCTAGAGTCCCATCTGCTATTAAAACAAGCCAAGAGCACCATCTGCTGTTAAAATCTAGTATAGAGTGCCGTCTGCTATTAAAAAATTAAGCCCCGAATCTATATTCATGAGAAAAACACGATGCATTCTGATAATATAAAAACTATCCCACAATCGCAATGCATCGATTTATCATCAATCCCTAATTAAACGTGTATATAGATTGACTATCCACTGTAAAAACACTGTAAAACAGCACACCCAAGAAGTCATCAGCAGAGAAATGATCTGCATCCCACACTTGCAAGTTCAGTCGGGCAGGAATTTTGTACTCAGTCTCATCCCAGGAGAACATGGACTCTTTCTTTGAGATGACAATTTTCTCTTCGGCCTGCAGGTAGTCGAAAGGATAAATGAAGCGCCAGTTGAAATTTCCCTCTCCAGTCAGTGAGTGATAGTGGACATCTGTGTCCTGCTTATCCTCTTGTTGGCCTTTCAGCCATCTGTTGGTCACAAGTTTCACAGTAAATTACACTTCTGATGGTAAACAAATGTTCTATGGTTTTATAATTTGTATGAAATAAATGTGAGGTACAGTCCACATACCACATTTCAGCAACTACACTAATGCCCACAAACTTGTATATAAATAAGTCAGATTTAATTCCAAGTTGGGATTTAGTTCAGAAAACCACCTGGCTTGGAATCCAAAACGTCAGTGGTGTAAATCTATACAAATGTACCGAAGATCTCATACCCTCTAACGAAGATATCACTCGATTTTTCCCCAGTGAAAATGTCATCGTCCTCAAGAACGACTTCGTCTGTGTTCCATACGATCACCCTGAGCTCAAATCTGTTAATGTGGAACACATATTTTAAGCATAATAATAATATTCACCTGTATTATGTATAATAAAACTAAGCTTTTCCTACTTCTTTGGCTTCCTTGGTGAGATATCTAGAGCAGGTCCAGGCGCAGACATGTCCTTGGGGAACATGTCTACCCACATCTCAATTCTCCCCTACATCACACACACATTCACATTCATCAGCATTATGTCACAAAACAGTGCTGCCTGTGGGATGTTATTTCTGACCTGCTCAATCCCAGGTTTATCTGGATTCAGGAGAGGTCTCGTCTCCATGTGTTCTGGAACCAGTTTACAGCCGATCCGAGGAATATCTTCCCAGTGGTTCAGTACAGCAAGAGCCAAATGCTCGTCCGTCTGTTTCTTTAGTCCTAATGTAAAAACAGGATCACGGGTATAAGTTAATTTTTTTTCAAAATTACAAAATTTGTTTTCTTTTATTATTTTTATCATTTTTTTTAATGTCAATATGAAATTCTTGGAATGAACCGCCACGCTATCATGGTGGAGGGGTTTTAGTGCCTGAGCGATCCTAAGAGCTGAGTTGTCTTCCAAGGCAAAATGGTCTTAGGTAACAGGTCAGACTAAGGGTGTACTCACACTATACTATCCGAACCGTGCCCAGGCCTGTTTCCTGGATCAGGCTCAGGGACAGTTCAGTTGGCTGGCACTGGCCTGGTTGGAAGAGGTGTGGCAGAGCGTGGTTCACCCGAAACTGCTGGACAAGCGTGCTTCGGCCCGGTTCAAGGCAACTGAACATAGTGTAAGTATGTCCTAAGTGCAGTTCAAAAACCCTTAAGGAGTACAAAAACACTGAGGACTGTGACAGTGCCCTTTTTGGCGTAGACAGGGCCCCACCCTGGAGCCAGGCCTGGGGTTGGAGCTGGAGCTCCTGGTGGCCAGGTTTTATTCCACTGAACCCAGGCTGAACTCATGCCAAAGGAGTGACATGGGACCGCCCTCCTGCAGGCTCACCACCACCATTGAATTATGGAATGAGTGGTGGTCGATGGTTAGGATCGCGACAACCTGATAATCAGGGAGAGAAAATGGAATATGTAATGTCACCTCACTAGGAGAGAAGGAGCCTGAGCTTGTGTGGGAGGTTGAACGGTACTGACTAGAGATAGTCGGGCTCACCTCAACTTCTTGAGAAGGGCTGGACTTCCTTCTACTCTGGAGTTGCCCACGGCGAGAGGTGGCAGGCTGGTGTGGGCTTGCTCATAGCTCCCCAACTTAGCCTCAATGTTTTTGGAGTTTTCCAGGGTGAACGAGAGGGTCGCCTCCCTGCACCTTTGAGCCATGGATATTTGTCTCAGTGTAGTTTGTGCCTACTTGCTAAACACCAGTGCAGAGTACCTGGCCTCCTTGGAGTCCTTGGGAGGGGTGCTGGAAGGTGCTCAGACTGAGGACTCTGTTGTTCCACTGGGGGACTTCAACAGCCACATAGCTAATGACAGTGATACCTGGACAGCCATGATTGGGAGGAACAGCTTTCCTGATCTGAATCCAAGTGGTGTTCTGTTGTTAGACTTATAACATTGTTGGACCATAACAAACACCATGTTCAAGCATAAGGGTGTCCATCAGTACACATGACACCAGGACATCCTTGGGCGGAGGTCAATGATTGACATTGTGGTTGTATCATCAGATCTTTAACTGCATGTCTTGGGCACTCAGGTAAAGAGAGGTGCAGAGCTGTCAATTGATCACTACCTGGTGGTGAGTTGGATTCACTGGCAGAGCGGAAAGCTGGACAGGCCTGGCAGGCCCAAACGTATTATGAAGATCCTCTGGGAACGTCTGGCTGAACCACAAGTCAGAGGGATCAAAAACTCGAGTCTGGGAAGAGTTCAGGAAGACCATGGAGGAAGACTACCAGTTGGCCTCACAGAGATTCTGGCAAAACATCCTGTGCCTCAAGAGGGGAAATCAGTTTTACACCGACACTGTTTACAGCAGAAATGGGGAGCTGTTGACCTTAACTGGGGATGTTGTCAGATGGTCGAATGAATACTTTGAGGATCTCCTCAACTCCACTAACATGTCTTCCATTTAGGAAGCATAGACTGGGGATGCAGGGGTCAACTCAACTATCGCCCAAGCTGAGGTTACTGAGGTAGTTTGCAAGCGCTGCAGTGGCAAAGCAGCAGGGGTGGATTAGAAACACCCAGTGCATCTTAAGTCTCTGGAGATTGTGGGGCTGTCTTGGCTGACACATCTCTAAAATATCGCATGGAAGTCGGGGACAGTACCTCTGGACCAGGCAACTGGGGTGGCTGTTCCTATTTTTAAGAAGGGGGACCACAGGGTGTGTTCCAACTATAGTGGATCACACTCCTCAGGCTCCCTGGAAAAGTCTATGCCAGGGCACTGGAGAGAAGGATCCAGATGGTTAAACCTCGGATCCAGGAGAAACAATACAGTCCACAGAGCCGTGGACCACAGAAACAAAAACAACAAACTATCTAAACAAAGATGGAATGAAAATGGCACATAAAAATTCTAAATTATATCAGTATCTAAGAGCTAATAAAATAACTTTGTCTCTTCATTAGAATCTCGTCAGTAAGCAGTTCAGATTAATGTGAGTGGTACTAATCTACCAAAACAACCACCATCTATGATATATCCACATTTGTTTCCTATTTGTAAAATCGTACATACCATTTTCATCCTCGACTTCAGTTGGCCCTGTGTAAACTCTGTTCGTCACTTTCACTCTTCCTCCTGGGCCATACTGTGGCGCATCAATCTTTCCATCTTTGCAGAGTTTGGCAAGGATGTGGCTTGGCTTCAATGGGTCCCGCCATACATTATAGCCATGACTAATAAACAAAAAATGAGAAACTGTTACCTTTTCTAGAGACAGTAACATTCATACTGTTAGTTCTTGTTACCCCTGATCAGGTTTATATTTTCAATGTCTGTTTGTTTTTATTGTAGCACAAGTTGCGAAATTCAACAAAGCACTTTACTTGATGTGCCAAACTGTTAAATCCTAGCCAAAAACATTTAAAAACTCAAAATGTGTATACAGTTTTTCCGACAGATTGCTATGTGACTACTATACTGTAGGACATTCTGTGTGGTGGAAATGACGACTGTATGGCCTTTCCTAGATATTTGCTAGAAGGGTAGTTGCTAGAATTTTTCTGTGCGGTTGATGGGGTGTTGCTTCGTGGTTGCTAGGGTATTCTGTTTATTTGCTAGGTTAGAGTGATACTGTAGCTAAAGTATTGTGGGAGGTTGTAAGGATGTTACTATGAAGTTGCTTGTATGTATTATCACATTGCTAACATGTTTGAGGCAGACAGACAGACAGATCGACAGATAGATAGATAGATAGATAGATAGATAGATAGATAGATAGATAGATAGATAGATAGATAGATTTATCAAACAAACTAGCATACATGGCGTAGGTGGAGCTGATGCCACATGTGGCCCTGTGTTTGCTGTAGAAACGGTTCTCCAAGTCAATCTTAGTCTCGCCAATCAGGTCATCGGTTCCTACCAAATCCCAGTCATAGATGGACACAGTGAGGGTGGAGTCCATTGGGAGAGTTGCTTCAACATCAAACGACCTGCAAGAGTTTAACATTAGCGTGAATTCTGATTATGTAAATCCCATTTCCTATCTTCATATACTGACTTTCCAAACACAGGGTTGAGCTGCTTTGAGATGTAATTCTCCTTGTCCTTGATTTCGGACTTTCCGAGTTTGATGGCGACGTATGGATCGGCCTTTCCATTGATGTCTGCCGGGTGCAGATCTGTCGCCTGAGACAAACAAACATGTCGAATGAGTTCAGAAGAATAGCCCAAAAGATTAGGGGCCAACCATCTCTGTCCTGGAGGGTTGATGTCCCTGCAGAGTTTAGTCCAAACTTGCCTCAACACTCCTGCTTGGAAGTTTCAATTATACCTAGAAAAGCTTCGGTCACAATACACTTTTCGCCCCATAGACTTCCATTCATATGCATGCGAATGCGGCAGACCAGAATGTGAAATGTTTGGCATGTCTCTACGTTGCCAAGTTCAAGCTTGGTGAACTCTGACCAGATAAAACGCATCACATGATTGCATGAGATCAATAAAATTCAAAACATAGCTTCTCTGAACTGAATTTAAAATATGGAGCAATCACTCGCTTTTTAAATGTCTTATCATCTTGTTTAATCCTGCGCCGTATGAATCTCACAAGCTTAAACTCTAGTGTGGCCACAGCTTAAGACCTTGGTTAGCTTGTTCAGGTGTGTTTGATTACAGTTGGAGCTAAGCTCTGTAGGATATCGGCACTCCAGAAACAAGTTTGGAGACCCCTGCAATAAAGTGTGTGCTGCTGTAGTGTTGCATACCCGGACCACGTAGATTCGGACAAGCACGTTTATTGGATCGTTGTGCGGGATGTTCTGGAACATTCCCATGTTGGAGTCAAAGCCCATGTCTCTGGACATATCATCTGAGGGGACTTTGTAGATACACAAGGAGCCCTACAGTGAACACAAAAACAGATGAAAGTACTTGTGGACAACTTTGTTTCTGTTGTAGAATCAGAAATCAGTCTCATCATTGAACCACACCATATAATATTTATCTGGGAAACTTAGGTGGGACAATTACTAAGTAACAGACCTTGAACTTGCCAATGAGCCTGTCTTCATCAGCTGCGTTCTGATCTACATCCGCGTCATCTGAGCACTTCCCTCTGTGAAGGTTGAAGGTGTGAAGCCAGTCCTCGAACAGGTTAAAATCGTACTCCAGCTCTCGGTTGTACACCTGCAGAGGAACACAGCTTCATTCCCTGCTCAAGTGCACATTTGTTTTTAGAGACATGGATGGAGATGAACCTTGAACTCTTCGATCTTCTGCTTCTTCTTCTCTGGCACGGCATCTCCAGGCATGGTTTTACTCTTCTTTCCTCTCTTCTTCTTTCCTACAATGGTGTCATTAAGAGAAAGAACATGGGTTTGCACATTGCTCAGTGTGATTATTCTTGTGCATAGCTGCAGTCTAGGCAGTGGAGGCTAGAGAATGCTGGAGGTCCATCGTGGAGAACTGCAGGTATGAGTAGGTCACCAGCGAGTGATCAGGCTGGCCCACAGGATCAATGCACATCATTAGCATAAGACCCTAGTCTTGTTTTTGAATCTGCCACTATGCTGACACAAAGGCATTTGCAGCTCCACCCTCTTTTGAAAAGAGCACAATCTTATTTGAATTTAAAGCGACAGTCACCAAAACACCACAATTAGGATTAAAGCCTAAAAGGGGAGGTTTCAAAGAGTTATAAAACATTATATGTGGGGTCTTTAAAGCTGAAACTCATAAGAGATCTTGCAGAAAGGCGCATAATAGGTCCCCTTTAAGACTTTTTAAGGATACCCTGCTTTAAGTGAATCTAATTTTGAGCAAAATATGCAGTTAACTCACCATCTCCAGATTCAAAATCCTCCTTTTCTTCAGCTTCTGCTTCTTGTGCCTTCATGGCCTAAATTGTTCATAAAACAGAATCACTCATTTTTTTTATGAATGTTCAAGCATCATCTAGTGAATCTGAACCATTCGATGCTTGTATATGTCTCACCTCTTTCAGGGTCTCAATGGAGGCGAAGTATTTGGACCACCAGTCCAGCATGCTCTCATCCAGCTCCTCTTCCTCCACCTCATCGCCCTTCTTACGCTTCTTCTTCCCTTTCCCACCTTTCTCATCGTCCGGCTGCTCAACACACACAGGTTACGGACGCATAATGCTTAAAGAGAGTATAAAACATGCTGCAGGTATAAAATAGAATTAAAAAGACATCTGCGTACATACCATATCAACTTTGACCACAGCATCAGATGCCTGAAAACAAGATGCACAAGTCAGTTTGAAGTATATAATTGAAGGTAAAATTATTAGCCCTTTTGTGAAATTTGTTTGTAATTGTGATGTTTAATTCAAGTCAAGTTGAGCTTTGTTGTCATCCTGCTACATGTGTGGACATAAAGTGGAACAAGATGTCTCACGGTGCTACATAAATAAACATAATCATAAGTTTGAACACAACAGGGCGTCACGGTGGCGTAGTGAGTAGCATGATCGCCTCAAAGCAAGAAGGTCGCTGGTTCAAGCGTCGACTGGGTCAGTTGGCATATCTGTGTGGAGTTTGCATGTTCTCCCCGTGGTTGTGTGGGTTTCCTCCGGGTGCTCCGGGTTCAAAGACGTGGTATAGGTGAATTGGTTGAGCTAAATTGTCCGTAGTGTATATGTGTGTGTGGATGTTTCCCAGTGATGGGTTGCAGCTGGAAGGGCATCCACTGCGTAAAACATGTGCTGGATAAGTTGGCGGTTCATTCTGCTGTGGCAACCCCAGATTAATAAAGGGACTACTCTGGCAAAAAAAATGAATGAATGAACACAACATTAAATTTGTTGTGAACATTAGAAAAAAAATTAGAATAAACATTTAACATTAAATTTTAAATCTTCAAATAGCTAATATTTTGTAGCGCTAATCTAATTATACCTACTTAATACACATAACTATGCACATAACCTAAGACAGACTATACAAATACTTTTACTTAAGGCAGAACAATATTGTGTAAGATACTGTACGATAGCTGGACGTAAATTTCGAGAAAACAAGATGATTTATGGTACATTCACAAGTAAACATTGATTTCCTCATTGAATCCCTGTAAGATGGAGTTTAAGTAAAGTGTCCGATGCATATTGAGAGTAGAGCATTTCTACAGGTGGTTTGTCAGGCCCACTCACCTGCGCGAGGCACACTCAGAAATGCACCATGTTTTTAATTTTAATGACTCTAAACCCAAGGGGGTTGTGGGGGAAACTGGACCACCCAGAGGAAACCCACGCCAACACGGGGAGAACATGCAAACTCCACACAGAAATGACAGCTGACCCAGCCGAGGCTCAAACCAGCAACCTTCTAGCCGTGAGGCGATCATGCTACTTCCTGCGCCACCATGACGCTCATCATTTTATATATATTTATTTTTATTTTAGTATCTACAATGAAAAAATGGTGTGCTCTCCTAATCTTTAATCAAAATAAAACCAAAACATCTCTGATTGGGGCGCCACGGTGGCGTAGTGAGTAGCACGTTCGCCTCACAGCAAGAAGGTCGCTGGTTCGATCCCCGGCTAGGCCAGTTGGCATTTCTGTGTGGCGTTTGCATGTTCTCCCCGTGGTTGCGTGGGTTTCCTCCGGGTGCTCCGGTTTCCCCCACAGTCCAAAGACATGCGGTACAGGTGAATTGGGTAAGCTAAATTGTCCATAGTGTATGTGTGTGAATGAGAATGTATGGATGTGTTTCCCAGAGATGGGTTGTGGCTGGAAGGGCACCCGCTGCGTAAAACAAATGCTGGATAAGTTGGCGGTTCAATCCGCTGTGGCGACCCCGGATTAATAAAGGGACTAAGCCGAAAAGAAAATGAATGAATGAATGAATCTCTGATTGGTGTTCCCTGGCGGGAGGGCGGGATCAAACTGTCACTCACATGAGGTCCACCAATAGGAAACCATCGAAACAATTCCTTATTTACAAAATCAAGCCCCGCCCTACAGTTAAATATGCAGCACAATAGAGAAGAAAAGATGGGCTAATATCTGCTTTCATGCTAACTTTAAATAAGGTGTAAGATCACGAGAAACAAAAAGTAGTTTTTTGTCCAATCGTTTAAATGCTATTTTTTTAGTATTTATAAAATATTGGTTTTACATTTTTTCATACCGAGTCAAGTTTGACGACTGTCTCAATCTTCTTCATTGCTGGTTCAGGCTCTGTGTGAATCACAACCTCTTCTGCAGAATGAGAGCGATAAAAAACAAACACATTACTTGTGCTCGGTGAGATGAAGAAATGTCAATAATAAAGTTGTTAATAATGTGATTTTAGAGTACTTTTCAAAAGCAGCGTCTCCGGCTCATCGATGCTATAGTTTGTTTTGATCAATCATACGTTAAATATTGCTACAATTCAAAACTGAAATGTATATTGTCATTTATTTCTGTGATGTAAAGCTGAAAGTCTTTAGTGCCACATGATTCTTAAGAAATGAGGTTACACTTTAGAATATTAGACACGTTAGTTCATGTATATACTAGAGATTAGCGGATCAGCTGAAATGCCACCCGAATCCGCAGCGTCATACTAATCCTCCACCCGACCGCACATATAATTTTATCCGATATATATACGCACCTGATCATCACTTAAAAAGTTTTAATTATTTGTTTTAAGCATGATGATAGGTCAGCGTGGTTCGTTCGTTATTAACCGCAGATTCAGTGAGCTAATCAGCTCATCCCATGCCAGAGACAGCATTAGAGAGGCGTACTGTATATCAAGGTAGCACAGGTCCAAACGTGCATCCACGAGACTAGACTTAACTTCCAGTTGTATTTTTTGCTGTGTTGACGAATGTAAGAACTTAAAGTGCTTGTCTGACTTTGACTTGACCGGCCTTTTGATTTAGCACACACATGATGTTTCCCATTTGAGGTACCGGTCTTGTGGCTTTCATATACATAAAGCGCTTCACAGCCGTTGCCTATTACATATCCAGCACTGATTCATCTTCAGTAACCTTTGCTAAAACGCTCCCACACGGCACTTTGCTTTCCTTCCTTTTGTTTAGTTTTTAATTCTCCCTTTTAAAGTTTCGCCCAGATCGGTTTCGCTTCCATTTCTGCTTTAACAAATAGACCTCATCCACCATATGCAATTTTTTTTTATTTAGCCTTCAAATTAGGGCCCGTTTGCCTGATAGAAAATGTATTAAAAACACATTAGTGTCCCAATATTGAAAGCAAACAGACCTCAAGACAACAAATGTGCTGGAGACAGTGTGGGCAGGCAGAAACAGGTCATACCCATGTCTTCAACCCTTTTGGGATGGTGTGCAGATTGGAATTTCGGAGGTGTTTGGATATAAAGTTCCTATTTTTGCATTATTTTTTGCTCATGGGAGATATTAAGGACACTGTTCCAAGAGGTGACCAGTATTTGTGCAAGATTCTTCTTGTGGCATGCAAAGACTCAACGTTGAAACGTAAGCAGTGGTCCGAGATAGTTGAAGAAATTCATGTAATAGAAAAACTGACATTTATGTTGAGGATGAAATCGGATATTTTCAGGAAGGGTTGGGAAAAACGGTTGATTAATAGGGAATATAAAGACATCCTCATTTAATTGGACATCTAGACAGACATTCATCAGCTGGTCTCTACGCACCCATAGCAGACCAGTTATTGACACTCTTGTCTGCAGGCCTGTAGATGAACTTGCGCAGAGATGTGACGGCATGAGAGCCGACCAGTGTGTAGCGGCCAAACGCTCGGCAGTCCACCACACGGATGTTCAGCGGAGGATGGAGGAGCTCGTTCTCAGGCAGATCCTAGGGGGAAAACACCAATGCTTTCAAATGACTGAAGAGTAACGAACAAAAGACGCTTAAAACATACCTTTTTAAGAAGTTATTTTTATGTTTAAATAGCTTTTAAGTGCATTAGTTAGTAGCTGATTTTCACTTGTAATTTTGTTTTATCTCATTGTTATTTTAGCACTTTGAGATTTTACTTCAAATGTAAAGTGCTTTACACTCAAATCTATTAGTTTTATTATTATTATTCTGCAGACCCTGAGATATAAACAACCCAAGCTCATTGGAGATACATGCCCAGGGCTACCGCAAAATACACAGCCAAGGTGACGTCTGCTTGAATTGTTTTGCACAAATCCACTAGAGGGCGCTGTGTACATATAGGCAATCTCGAACATGTTACTGGTCTGCATCATCTGCTCATCATACAAGCCACTTAAACATCCATGAGAAACTTGCCTTTGTGATCAACTGACCCACATACTCTCTTCGCTAAACCCAACCGATAGTGTTTTCAAAAGCAAACTACAAGCATATTGCGGCCACATGCGTTCACCTGGATTTCACACTGCATTTTTTTTGTTATAAATTCATGGAGTTCCTCAGGTTGAGGTTGAGTGTTGGTTCTGCATTCGAACCTAATTGCTATGAGAAAAGCCGTTGACTTTTTTGGACCCTTTAAAAATTGTACGACTGGCTGCTGCATTAGACTGGACTTTATATATTTTTTGTTATATTTAATTATTTTTGTACATCCAACAGTAGCTATGTTTCCATCCAAAAATGCGAATGAACTTTATGCGCAAAACAGGTTATCGCATAAAAGACGTGCGAATAAAGCAGCGTTTCCATCCACCAAGTCAAAGCAGCAAAATCGTCACTTCCTTATTAACTGGCGCCACATATCAACAGTAAAAACGTAATTTGCTGCAGTAGGAGAAGCTGTATCAATCTTCTCTTTATTTAATAAATGACTTGTGCCTCAGAAGGTAATCCTGACCCGCAGTGAACGCGCGGTGGCATTCGAAGGTGTCAGACGCGGAGCACAGACGCTCTTGATTCTGGAGGTCATTAATAATATAATAACACAACTACTGAAACGGTGAGGCGCTTTAGAATGACCAAAACAACATTTCAGATGTGTTACGATGTGCTCAGCCTGCTGGTTTGACCATTCATACACATTTTTATCATCACATGATCTCTTATAACAAAGTCACATGACCTTTTTTAATGCGCATACTGGAATTTATGCGGTAAAAGTGTTTCCATCGCAGTTTATGCGCATCTTTTCTTATCGAATAAAAAGTTTATCCTACTCAGTTATGCGCAGGCATTTTTTATTGGCATTTTCAAAATTTATGCGCATCATGGCGTTTCCATCAACCGTTTTTTTATGCGCATACCTAAAACGCGAATAAAAATAGCTGGATGGAAACATAGCTAGTGCTACACTACACTAAATTACATTTGTTTATTATTATTATTGATTTGTTTGAAATAGTTTCCTTAATAAATTATCTTCTGAAACTCTGGCTTTCTTACGTCCTTGTGAACAATGGGGCGTAACATTTGGTTTCTGGAAACATCCTTCACCGGACTCAAACCTTGGTCCACTCCACATCCCAAATTCGACACCATACAAGATGAGCTACCGAGCAAACTGATCGCACCAGATAAGCTGTCCATACTGAGCAGTAGTGCCCAAAAAAAAGAACAGAACTTGTCATACTCCCACGTAATGTTAGTTTTCCACACAAAATGCAGCCGGACAAATGCCAGAGAACGTATTTGCAGTTTCTCAATAATGCAGCCCCGGGCAAGCAGGATATAAACATGCAAAACTCACCACTTCAAACCACTTGACCAGAGTGCTGAAGTTGGGGTTTTTCTTGTAGTTCTGGATCAGCGACGACTGAACACCTTTCCCTGCGCACTCGATGTCCACACGGGGACGGTCCACTTGAGCCAGATTTACCCGCTTCAGGTCCCTCAGGCCCCAGAACAGAACCTGAGCCAGGAATATTACTTCATCAATTGCTAAACCAGACAATTTCAGGAGACCAAATCAATTCAAAATCAGCTCACCTCAATCCTGTATTTACTCAGGACAGGTCTAATGCCGATAGGCACCGGCAGGATTGGGCCGCGGTCGATATCTGTAGGTCCATCTATTGGCGGCAGGTCAGCCTTTCCACCTGGTCCAATCTGAAAAATCATTATATATTAATATACAGTATTAGTATATGTACATATTTCACCCTGGTCCACAAAACCAGTTTTATGTTGCACAGGTATATTTTTGGCAATAGTGATTGTCCTAACAAACCACGCATCAATGGAAAGCATGTTTATTAAAGTGTTTCAGATGATGTATAAAATTCAATTTAAAAAGTATTTGACACTTATGACTTATGTACATGTTCACATATGTTCACAAACACACTCTAAGTATGTGTCTCAATCATCTCCACTGTTCAGTAGGGCACTGATCAGGCAGTCAGCCATTTTAAGTGCTGTCTCAATCGTTAAATTCTTCCAGTGCACTGAAGCAATCACTCCTAGAAAATTCCTACAATGCACTGTAAATAAAAGCAGGAGGTGCATCCCAAATCGCATACTTATGCACTATTCTATGCCATTTTGTAGTATAAATAATGTAAGTTGTGCGTTCTGTGGTGTTTTCAGTTTAAATAAAACTTTTACATGTTTCTATGCATAAGAAGGCTTTAATAATCAACCTAAAGTGTTAATTACTGTGAAACTGTCTGAAAGGGTTAACTTGCATATTATGTACTCAGCAGCCTGTAGCACTTCTCTATTCTGAGAACAGCACATGCTGTCATAGGGTATGGGTTTATGAAAAGTGCAGAAAATTCTGAGAAATGACCAGATGTATGAGATGCGTGTACGTGAAAATTTGCCTTAAAAGGTCAACCGTTAAGAGAAAATGCACAGAAGACAAGAAAGAGTAAGAAGTCAGATATAGTAAACAACTGGGGTATAAAAGGAAGTGTTTCTGAAGAAGAAGACAGAGTTGAACCTCTCCAGCGCTGTATGTGTGTTACTTTTGGTTTCTTCTCTGCTTAGCTGAATAAAACTTTGACAGATTGACTCCGAACCAATTTTTGAACATGCACTGGACTCCTTTGAAAGTCCAACAGTTCACACTGAAAACTCTAAAAATAATAAGTGTACTTTAATTACCCGGGTGATGCACTCATTCAACCGGTGAAATGAAGTGTGGACTGATGGACACTTCACACACTCAACGACTGCAGCTTTGCTCCTGTAGCTGAAGGGGCGGAGCTATCGGACGCACATGTTGGATACCTTTATTTATTTTGGATTGTGAAAGCAAAATTCTCCTACGAGAGTGATTATAGCGCCTCCCGATGGTGAATGAGGTTATACTCAAGGCAGGTATTATTTGGTATTTTGGTCATTTATTTCACTAATTTGGCAACCGTCAAACGTCATCAGGGAAACGGTTTGAACTTCCGCTTAGTAAAAAATGACCATGTTGTCATATTGTCAAGAGTGTACTATTAGGGACAGCACTACATACATATACTATGCTGTTGAGTGTGTAAGTGCAGAAGTACATAGTGCATAAGTGCATAGTGTGCCATTTAGGATGGAGCTTTTGACTTTACTCAATGCTAAAAAGCCACATAAATCCCAACCCCAGTTTTCAGTGTGAATGTACTACTTACACTATTTATACGACAAAATGGCGTAGAATAGTGCACAAGTATGCGATTAGTGATGCACCTATTGACTATAGAATACACAAGACATGTCACTAGTATAGTCTTGAATAGGAAAGATTGTAATGTTGGTGAATGAACTCCTGCATTCTAGTTCAGGAGCCAATCATCAGTCGCTAAAGACTGAGGATTCTCCAGGGAAGGGGCTCGCACCAGACGTGTGTTTTTACGACAGTTTCTGAAGCTTCTGTATGAATCCTCTATGAATCCTTCTATAACACACTGGAATCTCAGCGAATACTTACTTCACACACACAAAGGTTCAAATCTCTACCTTTAAACAAACCAACTACTTGAAAACAAATGTTCTCTGGTTTTGTAATCTATATGAAACAACTATATTCTCATTACTACCCTTAGCAGTGTCCAAATTAGTGTACACAACCTACTGATTCACACACTCGGGAGCTGATTGAGATGCACTCTAAGATCGAAACAGATTCGTTCTGACCTGCAGCAGCTCAAAGGCGGCCAGCATTTCTCCAGCCGTGCAGTTTCCCCTGTAGATCTGATAGTACTCCAGCTGAGGAGGGAAACGCGGAGGCCCGTAGTGCTCATCCGACATCTTGGTGATCGGTTTAGCGAACGTCCTTCCCATGAAATCAGCTTTCCCCTTGAGAGGTGTGAGATCGGAGCACATTTATGAATACACATCAAGATCCAATGTGAGTACATTCTGCGGCCGTGAAGACTCACCACTGTGTCCTGGTCGTAGATCTCGATGACGATTATCGGAGGATCGTCTCTCAGTTCTCCAGCTTCACCGTAGAGCTCCACATGATCAAACACCAGCAGCTGATCCCAAGTGGGACACAGCGTCTCGTTCAAGACCTGAGGGGAACCAGCAAAACAAGTCAATGATCCACTGACACCGTGTCCAAACAACATGTGACGCGGTGCCACAACATGTAAAAACAGGTGTCAGTTTATGTTAAAATCACCTACAGTGGTGTGCAAAATTTCTATTTTCTATTTTCGTGGCATCGCAACAGGATAAACTAATATGAAAATTATCACCTCAGGTACTGATTATGGGCTTTATTCAGTGTTAAATGCTATGAATGTGAGTTAAAATATCATTTTACATGACATTTATTGCCATAAACTGAAAGCAGCAGCAGGTACTTTATCAAAGATCTTAAAAAATAACAAACCAACAACATCAGTCACTCAGACTATGTACTTTTAATAATGTCAAATAGGTTAAATATGTATTAATTCGATTAAAACTCTTATCATTTAGTCGAGGGTAAAGTGGCTGATATTTAATTGTTTCTGTTGCATCACGTTTGGTGAAAAAATATTAATATATTAGCACCACTCAAATTATTCACTATCATTAGTGAAATTTGTATTCTTATTCAAATATTACTACAAAACCGAATGAAAAGTGTAAACAAACTACAAACATGATGGACGCCGAGACCAACCGTCAAGCAGAGAGGCTTGACTGTTGTTAATATCTAGTCCACTGGAGAATATTTAAATGGCGTTGTCTGTGTTATATTTCACCTGCAACAACAATACTGAACTCATATAAAGACGTGTTTGGACATTACCATCTGAATGCAGAATTATCCAAACACCTGGGGAGATTTCTCTGCATGAGAGACTCGTGAATGGGAGATTATCCTGCTGCTGGTTCTCCAATAAGGTAGTAAATTAAATACAACAGAAATGTGGATGACTGACAGGGCTCTTAACTAAGCAACACAACGATCTGTTATTGAGGAAGTAGTATGTCCCTTGCATACTCTTCTGTCACACACTCAAAAGTATATATTTTTCCTTCACAAAAAAGTACATACTTTTAAGGCGTAGCATAAGTATGCAAATTAGGACGCAGCATTGCTCATACTTAGGGCCAGACGGAATTTGTGGGCATTTTTTGCTTTCTCTGCAGAGTATTTTGTTAAAAATCTGCGGATTTATGCGGAATGATTTTGGGAGTATCATAACAAAAACCTTAACATATAAAATAAAAAATAATACCTTTTCAACTTTGGTAGTAAACAAAGCAAGTCTCTCATATAAAATTTTTGCAAAAAGACAGAAAATTGTACTTTACAAACTGTATTGTAAATAAATAATATGAATATTTTCATATTAGTCAATATTATTACTGAAATTAATTTGAAAACTGAATAAATATACATTTACTCCAGTAAATAAACATAATCAATGATGGGCTAAAATCTGCGCGCGCAGATTCCGTGTGGCCCTACTCATACTTCACCAGTTTTAGCATCCCTTCATTAGCTTCCTGTTGACTTTTGAATTAAGTTCAATATTTTACTTATTGTTTTTTAAGCACTGAATGGGCAAGCACCTTCTTATATTTCTGAACTTATTAACTTACATTTAACTTCTCAGTCTCTTAGGTCGTCAGATAGACTTTTATTTATTTTTTTAATAATTTTTTTTCTGGGTTTTCACATTTATTAGATAGGACAGTAGAGAGAATTGACAGGAAAGCATGGGGAGCAGAGAAAGGGGAAGGATCGGCATAGGACCACGAGGCGGAATCGAACTCAGGTCGCCGTGAGCACTGGAGTGTGTCGACGCACTAACCACTACACCACTACACCACTGGCGCCGACTGTCAGATAGAGTTTTACTACAAATTCCTCGCTCAAGACTTAAACTGAAAGGAGATAGAGCCTTTGCAGTTGCTGCTCCACGTTTGTGGAACCTGCTGCCACCAGACATTACGAGTGCTTCTTCTCTCTCTATTTTTGAGTCACGGCTTAAGACACATTTTTATTCTATTGCCTTCCCTGGCTCTTAATCTATATTGTGCATTGTTGTTGTCATACTATTATTCTTATTATTACTTTTATTGTTATTTCACTGTTCTAGAATGTGTTTTACGGTTTTGTTCAGCAGTTTGATCAGTGCCAAAACTGGGTAACACTTTATTTGGATGGTCCATTTGAGTATTAGTAGACTGTCTGCTTAATATCTGTTAATGCTGACATTCAACAGACATTTAACTGACTATAAGAAACTTTACAAGTACAAGCCAACTTACACTAACCCCAACCTAACAGTCTACTTATAATCTAATGAGAATTTGTTGCAATGTAACCTAAATTCAACAAACGGACCATCAAAATAAAGTGTGACCCCAAACTGAAGTTAAATGTGCTTTAGAAATAAACCTTACGAAGACATTTCGACAAGGAACGCACATTTTCAAAGGAGAATAACTGAATTTAACTGAATTTTTCAGATAAACATGTTCTCATGCCATGTTTCTTAAATATCTGCCAACATAATATGGTATTTCTATGCTTCAGAAGAGTCAAAAACTTACATTTTTTAAAAAACAACCTGCTCAAGAAGTCAATTCTCACTGTAAGTATTTCAGATTTGCTTCAAATGCTTAAGTTTTTATATCTCACCTCTGTGACTTGACTGTGTGTGGAAAAAAATATCCTGGCGAAAGGATCCGAGAGGCCTGTGCTGTCTGCCGCAAACAGACTGCGTGCCTGGTACATGTGGACCCTCAGCTGGAAGATCTGCTTCACTGTTGGTGTAAAATAATGGAGTTTTGGGTGACTCCTGGACAGACGGTGTGAAAGTCAGTAGTGTGAGCGGTCAGGTCACTTACTGGTGTACATCAGGCTGATAGGAGGAGAGGACTGAACGCCCGGCCCTTTCACTGCTTTGTTCTCCTCGAACCCGTTAGGCAGGCCGCACAGATAGTCCTTACGCTGCCTGTTCAGGCCCAGCCACAGATACAGCTCAGTCTTAGCCTGAACCGTCCAGCCAGCAGGTCCAAAACTCTTCTTACCAGGCAGCTACGACAGGAGAAAGACAGTTATATCACACATCAGAAAATATCAGGAAAATGAAGAAAATCCAATTAGCTAATTATAGATCCACAAGACAAAAGAGGTCATCATATTCTTAGTTTAGTTTTAGGGTGCTTTTACACTTGGTTCAATTGCCTGGACCGTACCCAAGTTCGATTGTCCCCCCTTGTCACCTTCTCGGTTGGTTTGTGTTCACACTGTCTCTTTTCCTCCTTAACCCCGGGACGCTTGCGTCATCAAGCCGCTGTTTTGTGTACGGCTGTTGCCAGGTGACAGACACGAAAGCAAAGCGCCAAAATGGAAAGACGTCCGCACTCCGCATCGCGGTCGTTTCGCTTTTACTGAACCTTTTGGTTTTGGACATATAGAAAGCGACTCACGTCTATCTGCCGCAACACTAATATAAACCTTCAGAACATCACGCGATGTCTGCAGAAGCTGTTTTTGGAGGAGACAGACAAACATTATCACTGTGCTTGCCCTGGCTAAGTCCCAATTGTCAACAAGGTACAGTACGTGATACACAGACTCACACACACACGAATGAACGTTATAAAAACTAAAGTTTGTTGTACAGTTGGCGGTTCACTTCTGCTATTTGGTACAATTGCATTCATACCAGAAGTGAACCGTACCAGAGTTCGCGTGAAACGTACCCCAGACCACCTCTTTCAGGCAGACTCTGGTACGGTTCACGGGTGCACACCCGAGTTCAGAAGACATGTTCACACTAGCTAAACGTACCGTTCTCTGACGTCAAACGAACCCGGGTGCGGACCAAAAGTGCTAGTGTGAAAGCACCCTTAATGACCCTTTCCCACCTTGTTTACCCTTTAAATTGAATCATCTTTTTCTCACAACTGCAAGTTTATGTCCAACATTTCTGACTCAGTTCTGGTTCGGATTTTGCTTTTCTTGCAAGTTTATACAGCTGAAGGCAAAGGAGTCATTCATTCATTTTTTTGTCGGCTTAGTCTCTTTTGGCCCATTTCCACTGAGTGGTACGGTATGGTACGGTTTGGTACGTTTTAGAGCTGTTTCCACTGTCTAAAAGCGTACTGAACCGTACCGTACCACTTTTTTGTCACCCTTTGCAAAAGGTACCAAGGGTACCAAAAGGCAGAGCTAGACGCGCAGCTGAACTCTATTGATTTACAGAGATACGTCGTTTGCTCGCGCAACAAGCCAGAATGAAAACAAAGTACCTGCCATGTTTAATACACAACCGAGAGACAATACACCGAAATAATATAAACATATAATAATGAGCCATGGTCGACCCAAGCTCAAACAAACCTTGTCGTCGTCTTAATTAACAGCCACAAAGCCAAGAAGAAGAGCAGATTCTCCCCTGTGCCCCGTCAGTTTTTTACGAGCACGTCTATAGCGCGAGCGGTTTCGCTTTCTCACATGCGCGTCAATACTTGAAATAACAAACTTCTTGAGGTGATGATAATAACGTGCGCTTGATTATTGACGTGCTTTTGAAACCCGATTCTATCAGAAACAGACAAACGCGAGACTGACGTGTGCAAAAACAAAGGAGAAGCCGGAAAAACAAAGGAGCAAATAATTTTATCAGCAAACATGAAGAAACTGCTGCGTTTAAGTATTATCATCATCACCTTCTGGACTATTATAAACTCAGAATAACAAAATTACTCTCTAACAAGAGGTTTTACATGTGCTGGTGAAGATTACAGACACAGATGAGAGGTTTGCACTGACTGTGGGCTATATTTCGTGTTGTTTTTGAACCTAAATAAGGCATAAATGTCTGCTATGTGTAGTTTTCCTGTAATTGGTATCATGTCAGAGACTGTAAGGGGCTGTATATGTTCATATATACTACATGTATTTATTTATTTTATACAATCGCGGACAGTAGGCTATTGATGGCGTATCTGCAGCTGTATCCTATCTAGACTCCACCATAAAACAGTAACATTATTAAAATACATAAAATCATGATTGGAGTATTTGTACAAGTCGGGATTTAAACCCAAAAGCCATTTGAAGCACAGTAACAAGTAACACGGTCCACTAGGCTATACTAGATAGAAGGTCTTGCCGACCCTGTCAGTCGAACGCAGATTCGCCAGGTCTCGAAGCGCTTCTGAAATGATCGATGCTAGTCACGTGACCTGGGTGTTTCGAAACACTTGTTCTTCAGGATCTCGACACTGTGTCAAAACGTCAGCTTCATGTCAGCCATCCCTAGATGTGTTCTGACGTGATAAAATAGTAAGTGTTGTTTTTAGGATATGTCTGCAGTGCGTTCATCCCTACCTTGAAGAAGATGGTCTGGACCTTCCCGCAGTCCTTCCCACACTCCTCCTCCACAGATGAGTAGAGGATGTCTTTAGAGGGAACGCGGGCGTATGCAATGCGCTTGTTGTTGCTTATCATCCATATGTAAATGTCTGGAACGCTATGTTGAGGCTATGGAGGATTAAAAACAGCTGAATATATTAAAGTTATATGAATTGATATACAATAGGGCTCACCAAATTTGTTCCTGGAGGTCCAGATTTTAGCTCCAACCCTAATCAAACACACCTGAACAAGCTAATCAAGCTCTCACTAGGTATACTTGAAACATCCAGGCAGGTGTTTTGAGACAAGTTGGAGCTAAACCCTGCAGGACACCGGACCTCCAGGACCGAGATTGATGATCCCTGATATACACTGTTGTCCAATGACTTGCCTAATTACACTAATTAACCTAGTTTAGCCTTTAAATTGCTGAATGCTAGTATCTTGCAAAAACAACTAGTAAAAGTTATGTACTGTAATCATGGTAAAGACAAAGATTTCAACAGTATATGGCCACACAAGCAAGCATATTGTGTTCTACCTCATCAGACAAGAATCTCAGCTTGTAGAGGAAGTTTTGAGCCAGTTTTATTCTGTCTTTCACGTTGCTTTTCTTCACTTGTGACCTCATGGTTTTCGCTTGCTGGCCCATGCTTTCCTGAGGACACAACAACACATGAGGAACCAGGATCAGCATTACAAATCTGGGACCCTCTATCACAAAACCAGTCACGAGTGTCCATTTTTGGAAATTGAGTTGTATAGATAATTGGAAAGTAGGGATGCAACCAGTTTCACTATTACGCAAACTTTAATTTGTGATGGTTAAATAATGGTAAAGGCTTCTCAACACCACATTTCTGCACTAAACAAAACTGCTGCAACTAAACCAATATTGCCGACTGTGCACTAGTTTCGAGCTTGCACACCGAGACTAATACCCACGCACACTGGATTAACTGTGGTTGGCTGAGGCTTTAACTAAGGGCCGTTCACATATCGCATGCAAGATAGTTGCTTCCAATGGAGGTGCGTGGCTTGCGCATGCATATTGGGAGCAATGTGAGGCGCTCATGCTTTCCGGGCGCACCTAGTTGAAAGAATGCCGCGAGCACACCGTCGGTCATGTGACAAGAACTGACCGTTCAGCTTCATACTTTTTATGGAATATACACATTTCTACTCCAAAAATAAAAAAAACACAAAATAAAAAAAATACAAACAAATTTGTCATATAGCTGATCAACGAGAGGGGTCTAGCTGCAGACTTGGTGCAGTGCAATCTGAGCTGCATCCAATGCTTTTTAATGGGCTCACCTAACCTACCCCTCACAGTGACATCACTAGCTCAATCGAGTGCATTGTGTCTGGCATTGCATCGTGAGAGATGCAATCTCAGCTTGCATCATAAAGGCTGTATTCAGACACTATTGTGATCAACAGTGCCTTTCAGATAAAGGTTCGGCAGCCTTTGGCTACGGTTGTTCTTTTTAAAAGGGAAATACTTATCTAATGTGTAGCTTAGATTTACATTAGACAAATAATTTTTAAAAAATTATTCTTCATTCATTTTCTTGTCGGCTTAGTCCCTTTATTAATCTGGGGTCGCCACGGCAATCTGTTTTATGCAGCGGATGCCCTTCCAGCTGCAACCCATCACTGGGAAACACCCATACACTCTCATTAACACTCATACGCTACAGACAGCACCTCCAATCAGCACCTCCAAGTCCGAGGCCATGGTGCTCCACCGGAATAAGGTGGTCTGCCATCTTCAGGTTGGAGGAAAGTCCTCACCCCAGGTGGAGGAGTTCAAGTATCTTGGGGCTTTGTTCACGAGTGAGGGAAGGATGGAACGTGAGATTGACAGGCGGATCGGTGCAGCGGCAGCAGTAATGCGGTCGATGTACCAGTCTGTTGTGGTAAAGAAGGAGCTGAGCCAAAATGCAAAGCTCTCGATTTACTGGTCAATCTATGCTCCTACTCTCACCTATGGTCATGGGCTCTGGGAAAGAACAAGATCTCGGATACAAGCGGCCAAAATGAGTTTCCTTAGCAAGGTGGCGGGGCTCATCCTTAGGGATAGGGTGAGGACTCGGCGTAGAGCCGCTGCTCCTCCACATTGAGAGAAGTCAGCTGAGGTGACTCGGGCATCTGTTTCGGATGCCTCCTGGACGCCTACCTAGGGAGGTGTTCCAGGCATGTCTCATCGGGAGGAGGCCTCGGGGAAGACCCAGGACACGCTGGAGGTACTATGACTCTCGGCTGGCCTGAGAACGCCTCGGGATCCCCCGGAGAAGCTGGACGAAGTGTCTGGGGAGAGGGAAGTCTGGGGTTCTCTCCTAAGACTGCTGCCCCTGCAACCCGGCCCCGGAAAAGCGGTAGAAAATGAATGAATTCACATACAGTGCATGTCTTTGGACTTGTGGGGGAACCTGGAGAACCCAGAGAAAACCCATGCCAACATGGGGAGAACATGCAAGCTCCACACAGAAAAGCCAACTGACCAAGCTGAGGCTCAAACCAGCGACCTTCTTGCTGTGAGGCGACAGCGCTACCCACTGCGCCACCGTGCTGCCCTTTTCATTCATTCAGTGTAACTCCCTCTAACTAGTTTATTTTCAGCGTAACATTCCCACATAGCAAAATTTCTCTGGTTCAGCTCTGGCCCACACAATCAGCATTTGCTTGGCCCACGTGCTGAGTGATTTACAGTACATGACTGAACCAACTCTGGCTTCCAAACAAGAGGCAAACATGGACCATATCTGGGCCAAGTCTAAGCCAAGTTTATAACCCATAACTGGGCCAGATCTGGGGCAGATATGTTGGTGTTTTCGTGACTGCAATGAATTTGATAAACCCATGAAGCATTTCGCATTATGGCCGTGCTTTTTCTCAAAGTGATCTGATCGCTAGAATTATTTCTTTACTCAAAAATAATTTAAATGTATTTTAAATGTGGGTCAAGATAGGTTAAATTTACGTGGCCCACATATACATTTATAACATCTGGGCCAAATACTACATTTGATATCTGGCCCAAGTCTTGAGTGCCGCCAATAAGAGACCTCTGCCAAACCCGGGCCATGTTTGGGCCACATGCTGTATGCCAAATCTGGGCCAGAATTATTTGCTACCTGGGTTATTACTTATGTTTAAATGCCGAAAACGTATTCACTTATTTTCAAGTCCAATGAAAAAATGGACTATAGTTTGTTTTTATTATTATTGTGTGCTGTTGTAAGTGGTTACTAAGCAGCAATAAACAACACTTTCAAATATAAGGAGTTTCCATGTGATTTTCTAAACTAGTACTGTTTTAAAATTAATGAACGCATAATAATCGTGATAACTGTGAAACTGAGATTATTCCTCAGCTCTCATCGTACAACCAAAATCTATAATCGATGCATCCCTATTTGAAATCTGAATAAACAATCTTTCCATTGATTCATGGTTTATTAAAATGGGATAAAATTAGCCAGAGATACATTTATATAAACATTTGGAATGTAAAATAATAATAATAATAATCAAAATAGTGAGAAAATGACCTTAAAACGTGTGCAAATTAAGTTCTTATCAATGTATATTACTAATATAATATATACTTAGTTTTTCTATATTTACAGTTGACATTTACAACTTAATGGATCTTTATTTAATACTGTAATGATTCTGGCATGAAAGGAAATCTGCCATTTTAAACAATGCGAAGTAATGTGCAAAATAAGACTGGTTTTGTGGTCCAGGGTCTCATTTACTCTTAGTGCCTTTTAGCAATGCTTTTAACTGAAGTGTGGGAGTTTTTTACCACTTCCTGCATGCACAATTTGACTCTCTCCTTGTCCAGTTTAGTCCTGCCGGCCTGATTCTGGTCATTGTTCGCCAAAGATACAAAGGTACTGAAAGAGATCAGACATGTGGGATCACTGTATCTGCTACAGATAATAACAACAGTTCAACAAATGCTCATTTCTTCTGCTCATTCAAACTCAATACAAAATGTGTTCATTTTCCCATAAACACAGGAATCTGATTCTACATTATCCATGGGTAACATTTTAAAAAGGATACAAATTTCACAGGAGAGCTAATAATCTTGAGGTTGACATTAAACTTTATAATAATTATATTATTATATATATTTTTAAACAGTAAAACACTAATCGTAATATTAAATTAATATAAATATGTTAATATAAAACACTAATAGTAGTAATTTGGGTGAAATAACCCAAAAACTACACTACCAGACAAAAGTCTTGTCGCCTATTCAAGTTTTAGAAACAACAAATAATAACTTGACTTCTAGTTGATCATTTGGTATCAGAAGTGGCTAATATGAAAGGCAAAGGCCTCTGCAAACCTGCAGCTGTTGCTGAGCTCCTCCAGAACTCCTCTGAGTCTGCGCTCCGGATACGCCTTCTCAGTTTTTATGATCTCCTGCACATCATTCAACCCTTCTTCCTTTAACACAACAGAGATATAGTGTAAACGCACAGATTCCCCATGAAAAAACAAACCAACTAAAACATTATAGACATTTATAGTGAATACTGTTGTGTTTTTGGGTCATGCTTTAGTTCATTCATTCATTCATTTTCTTTTCGGCTTAGTCCCTTTATTAATCCGGGGTCGCCACAGCGGAATGAACCGCCAACTTATCCAGCATTTGTTTTACGCAGCGGATGCCCTTCCAGCCACAACCCATCTCTGGGAAACACATCCATACATTCTCATTCACACACATACACTACGGACAATTTAGCTTACTCAATTCACCTGTACCGCATGTCTTTGGACTGTGGGGGAAACCGGAGCACCCGGAGGAAACCCACGCAACCACGGGGAGAACATGCAAACTCCACACAGAAATGCCAACTGGCCCAGCCGGGGATCGAACCAGCGACCTTCTTGCTGTGAGGCGAATGTGCTAACCACTCGGCCACCGTGGCGCCCCATGCTTTAGTTATTTACTCAAATTAATCTGTTGTGGGGATTCTATAGCTGATATGGAAGTAACACAACTACAGTAGTATGAATCAATATTAACTCAAGAGATAAAGATGAACTCAATCGATGATCACTAATGATCATCCATGATCATCATTGAATATTGCAACAAAGGCTACTGTATGACGGAAATTAAAGACAATATTTTGTTAATTGTATCGTCTCTTTCAACATTTTTATCAGTCAACAAGAATTTTCAACCTATAGATTTAATATTCTGTATGTTTATGCAAATTAGTGCACATTAAATTAGAAAATGCTTCAGACACATTTGTTATAGGTTGTTATATACTATACATACAGCGGGGAATATCAGTACTGAACACGTCGCTATTTTTCTCAGAAAACATATTTCTAAAGGTGCTGTTGACTTGAAGTGTTCACCAGATGTTGGTAACGACCAAAGAAATCCATATATGCAAAGAAAACATTATTAATTAGTTTACAATTGAAGTTATGTGTAATAAAATGTAATGACATGGTGAAAAAATATTGAACGCATGAAGAAAGGGAGGTGTAGAAAGGCAGTGAAAGCCCAGACAGCAGCTGAAATCTCTCTAGTTCTTCAGCAACCCTCTGCCCTTCCTCAGTGTAATTAAATATCAGCTGCTTCAGTCCAACATCTACATTAGCAGGAGGATGATGATGAACCCAGGGTGAATGTTTCAGCAACACACAGCCGAGGAGACTCTCAAATGTTTTCAGAGAAAGAAAATCAAACTGTAGAATGGCCCAGCCAATCACCTGATCCGAATCCAATAGAGAATACAAAATAAAGCTCAGATTTGATAGACAAGACCCACAAAAGCATCAAGATTTGTACACTCTGTTGAAGTCTTTGAAAAACTGACACCTGAGGAGTTCATGTGACTTCATTCTCCATATGTGAGGCATCTTTAAGCTGCCATCACCAATAAAAAGCCTTTTATATAAAGTATTAAATACATTTTTAGTAGTTTAGCCCTCTGTTCTTCTGCTATTTCATTGTTATTACACAGAACTCCCATTTTTTTTCTTATGTTTTATTATTATGTTTGTATTGTTTGAGTTTTTACCAAAATCTGGTTCAACGCCATGTCAACAGCTCCTTTAGAACTATTATTCCCAGGAAGAATTTGGATGGAAATGTCTAATAAGATTTTTCATTACGCCAAAACAAAGGGCATACGCCACAGGAAAGGACACTAAGTGCTGGAGACTATGTGGGTCTCAGGAACCTAATCACTGGCACATTTTCTGGGAAAGTCCAGTAATAGAACAATTTTGGGTAGAAGCACATGGAGTAATAGAAAACATACTTAATATTACACTACCCTTTCAAATCACGGTTATCTATTTTGGAGGCTCTGATATCCAAATAAGTAAATCTGATAAATACTTACTTGATATTTTAATAAGACACTGGTTACTTCCTGAATCCCCAACAACACAAGAATGGCTAGAGATAGTATATAATATTTATGTGATGGAAAAAAGTACATTCCCCCTTCGACTTCAAATGAATGCATTTAGAAATATCTGGTCCAAGTGGACTGATTACATTAGATTGCTCCATCCGATCTGCATAGAAATATAAAAATATTACTATCTGATTCCCATCCACAGAACAAACACTTTTCAATTTACGACCCATTGCAATGTATATTTAGTATTGATATTATTTATTTCCCCTCCCTTTTTTTAGTTACTTTTATTTCCATATATTTTATTTTATGAAACTTTATTTTTTCTTTTTATTGTGTTCTGATACTTTATAGTTTGTAAAAAAAAAAAGTTTAGCAGTGGGAAATGTACATTCTCTTAAATGTAATTATTGTACTGTATTTATTGCTACCACAAATAAAATTTTTTTTTTAAAAAAGAAATATTATTCCCAGGAAAAGCATGACGTTTTCAATACTCTTTTTCCATGCTGTATTTAAGTATTATTTATCATTTATTTATTTATTATACATTGTTTTGTTATTTATTGTTCATGTTTTGCTATTATTACCAGTTTGTCTGCCATTTTGTCCAAGACGTTAGCATTATAAAGTCGTCGTCGTTGGTCCTGCCACCAGCTGTAGATGTAGATGCAGGGCTTCCTCTCAAAGTACGGCAGGTGGAAATAATTCCTGCAGAATAAATTTATAAGAATCTGGTTGTTTCCGATGGGTACTTTGAATCATCTTTACATTTAGTGAATATTTCAATATTGACATGCTTATCTTTCACACCACTTGTTGACTCTTTGGCACCATATTGTGACTGAATAATGAATGTGCAGGTTAGTGTATACTCCATTCAGTCATTTTTTTGTTTCTGTCATTAATTACTGAACTATTACAGCTCAGAACTATGTTTTGTGTCCAACTTTTACATTTTGTGGCAGGTAGCCATGTCAGAATAGTATAACCAAGTATATCTGCGGCATTCCAAGCTATGTTATCCCAAGATAACAACCGCTAAATAACACCGGCTCATCCAGGAACTTCGAATTTCCTTGACTGTCAGTGAATACGTTCACATATATATTCTTAGATCCACATTTATATTCATCTACTTGTCTGTCAGCCCACAGATTTTGACTATCATTGACTGTTTGGCGCCATCTTGTGAACTATAATAGTCTATGCTCTATTCAGTCAGTGTCGTTTCTGTCAGCTCTTCGTTTTTGACTGTTTGGTGCTGTCTTGTTTCTAAATAATGCTCAGGTTAGTGTATACTCCATCAGATTTATTTTGTTTCTGTCAGCTTTGCATTTACTTAGAGAGTTATTAAACTACTATATCTCAGAACAATGTTTTGTGCTGAACCTGTCGGTGATGACTGGCTTCATTGGAGGAGTTGTGGAAACTGACGTCACGTCTCCACCGTCATCCACCTCCTCGTCGCTGGAGCCGTGAATCAGCTCAGACTCCTCGTCATCGCCATCACCCTTCTTCTTCTTCGATTTTGGCTTGGTTGGAGTATCAAGCTCACTGCCATAGTTTCCTTGAGTGCAGAGGACAGACACAATATTTCACAAAATCATCTCATTACAAGTATTAAAGTGGAGGAAAATATGACTTTTAAAGGGATATTGGTGTATATTTACATTTCGATATCAGGACAGACTTTCATGTCCTTTAGTTTTCCAACCCAGGTTCATTCTGAAAACGTACCTCTATATACATTTCTGGAGACAAATATGTCCCAGGAGCTACATTTTTTTGCAGTTTTTGTTTTCGTAAATCCACGAGAAGCCGCTGTGTACGCTTTTTGAGATCTCAAATTTCTCTCACGAGTGCCATTCACGCCTGCTGTTCTCATGTAAATCCACCAGAGGCTGCTGTCGACTGACTGTTTGACTGACTGACTGATCGACTGACCCACACTCCCCCTTCCCTAAGCCCAACCAATAGTATTCTAAAAATCAGAAATTGACCCTTCCACCCACTTCCCTAAACCCAACCGACTAATTTACAAAGCAATCCAGAAAAAGAAAAGCCCTCGTCTGATTTTGACCACGTTTTACCACATTCTCACCCTGTTATTTACTTCATTTTTTTGGCATTTGTTTTTGTCTGACCTGCTTTCTGGAACCGTTCTTCATCAGACACGAACACCCGTTGTTGTGGTTATCTCCTCTCTGCGTCTCAAGTCCACCGACGTACATGGTCAGCTAACTGGACAAACTGGTAACAGCCAGAAAGCCGTCAATACGGAGGTAAACAGTCAGCTGGTAAGTGCAAAAAGGAACGGTGTCATACCGCCTCGTAGAGTTCATTTTAAAAATGAAATCCGGCCATACGTTCTACTGCCTACATAATTTACGATCTCCAGAAATGTATACAGGGCTGTGTTTTTAGTATGAGCCTATGTTGAGTGTTTCCCTATTATGCAAGTGATTCTGGATCAGAGCATTCTCCCTCCATAAATCAAGATGTCCTCAGTACAGTCTGTATCACAGTGACGTACTGGACCAGATCCAATAGGCCTTTTTCACGGACGGTCGAACGCACATCCGGTAGAGCGATAGTTGCGTATCGCTACTTCCGGCCAGAGCAACGGAGTCAGATGCGCTAGTTTTCACTACGACATTCTATCGCTCCACAATCTAAACTTAATGAAGGATGTTACTTAATAAGGATACATTTTTAATTACGAAGGTGGGTGACGATCCATACGTTAGCACGGTTGAGGAAAAGCTGTTTACATTTGTGCGTAATGTACCTTCATCATAGCGTAGGTTCTAAGTTTTAAACCGTTATGAGATATAAGGGAGGTAATGCACATAATACATTTTTAAATACCTGTATGATATGTAAATGTATAATAAATATGCAATGTAATAAATATTTGAGGGAACATGTACCAGTGAGAGGGAACATCTACCTGGCCGGAAGTAGCGATACGCAACTATTGCTCTACCGGACGTGCGTTCGACCATCTGTGAAAAAGGCCTATACTTAGTGGATCTTGTACCACCCACTAAGGTAACATCCATACTACTGTGACGGTTGGGTTTGGGAGGTGTAGACGATCGTCAATTATGTAGTGAACCTGGTCCAGTACGTCTTCAAGCTGTGCGCTTCAGCGAGCACTGTCTCCTATAAATGTGACTGTAAACTTGTCCACCATAGATTTTACCTATTGTGACTTCAAAGTTGATGGGTTTGTCTCCGATCTTCCTGTCAATCATAGTGGCCTCGAGGAAACTTCCAAAGAGAAAGAATTCCTCCACTTTTCCTGTGGCATTCTAGATATAAGAAACAAACAATCACTCAAGTAATGCTTTGTACATACAACAGGTTTTTCCTAAGAATACACCTCAGGAATGGTGATGTTATTAAAAAATAGTGATGGTGATTTCTGCTTCTCTTGATTAAAAATGAAGTGTGATACATTCAGACTCACAAGACTGTGTTCGATCTACAGATATGTATTTGAACATATCATATTGGGTCATGGTTGCTAAATTGAGTGACTTTCAACCACTTGGGTTGGGTTGATCTTTTTTTGTGAGTATTTGTTTGCATCAGTATTGCATCAATTTTATTTACATGGATGCAATTTTACTCTTACAAATTTACATTCTACCGATGGTCAAACTGAGGCCATGTCCACCCTAGTGGTCTTGAACACCTTGATTAGTTGGATCAGCTGTGTTTGAATAGGGTTGGAGCAAATCTGTGCAGAGCTGCGGCCCTCCAGGAATTGAGTTTGAGACCTATGGTGTAGTACAGGGATCAACAATCTCGGTCCTGGAGGTCCGGTGTCCTGCAGGGTTTAGCTCCAACTTGTCTGAAAACACCTGTCTGGATGTTTCAAGTATACCTAGTGAGAGCTTGATTAGCTTGCTCATGTGTGTTTGATTAAGGTTGGAGCTAAAATCTTCAGGACACCGGACCTCCAGGAACAAGTTTGGTGATCCCTGGTGTAGTAGATTATCTTGCACACAGTGAACTACTATAGGCGTTACTGCTAAATGAATGATGTAGGGGGTAATAAATAAAGATGATAAATTATTGACTGTACTTAGTGTCTGGCTTACATCAGAGATGTTGGGTATCCCCTCCACTTGCACCTCGGTGGAGCTCATGACTTCAGGAGACGAGGTGTCCAGAATCTCCACGGCCAGGCTGATCAGCAGACGGGCCCTGAAGGAGACGCCCTCCCCGAGGCCTTCGTTCAGGTCCTGATACTCATCCATGAGCGTGTAGCTGCGTGTGGAGCCGTACATGTTGACCCACGCCGGGCCAAGAGTCGGGAGAAAGCCTACGGGTGAACCAGGAGAAATGCTTATCATCTGAACACTTTTTCTGTCACACGTTATTTTAGTGTCTTAGTCTCTATTTTAGAGTTCACCACAGCAGAATAAACCAGACACTATTCCAGTGTATGTTTTACACAGCGGATGCCTTTCCAGCCGCAACCCAGTACTGGGAAACACCCATACACTCACATTCATTCACACACACTACGGCCAAATTAGTTCATCAATTCCCCTATAGCGCATGTCTTTGGACTGTGGGGAAAACCAAAGAAACCAAAAAAAAAAACAAGCCAACATGGGGAGAACATGCAAACTCCACACAGAAATGCCAACTGGCCCAGCCGGGACTCAAAACAGCGACCTTCTTGCTGTGAGGTGACAGAGCTAACCACTGAGCCACTGTGCCACCCCTTAGCTGAAGAATGAAGATGAAGAATTGGCAACAGCTTTCGACAATTTTTTACAGCAACAAATAAGAGTGTGCGACGAAGTGACACAGCAAGTAAAGGATTCAAATCAAGAAGGAACGCAAAGATGCCGGCTGTAATTGCACTACAAATATTCTAAAAAAATGTAACACTGCTTTGTTTATGCTTTGCATGTGCATCAGAAGTCTAGTTCAGAATGAAAAACAGACACTACCCCCCCTGCGGTGTGGAAAGACTCATCCTCAAATGCAGACGCAGAATGCGCACTCTTAAATCAATCGGTTCTCGTCTTTATGGTGTGTTCAAATTTAGCTTTTTGGGCCAGACAGAACTCAGCTGATGTGGGGTGACAATGCATTCTTGATTAGTCTTTTTCTTAAAAAAAAATAAAAAATCTAACGCTGTTAGTTTTTGCACACGGTTACCTTTGTCTCCATCATTTGCGATCTTCCGCAGGTCAACGAAGTGTGTACCGATGGCCACATCGTTCACCTTGTCTGAATCCCGAATCTGGAGCTTCATCCTCCGACACAGTGGTGGAAACTGCTCAGTGAACACGATCTGCTCATTCCAGATGGGCTCGTAGCTGCTCTTCTGAATCGAAGTTTTACCCTGAACAAAAACAGTGATGCAAACTTCAGCTCTTACATCTACATGTTTACACACACATTACTGCTAATATATTTAAACATAAACAGGACTGTAGCCAGGGGGAATTCAGGTGGTTCGGAAAACCCACCCCTCACTGAGAAAAGTCCAGAGTTTGTCCCATACATGAGCTCATTTGTCCTTTTTTGACTGCTATGCCATTATAAATAATGAAAATAACCCATCGAAAAAGGCTTTAAGACCAAGTGGAATTATCTGTTGGCTTTTGCTTTGGTGTGACTTCAGCTAATCAGTTTTGGCCAATGCTAACAAATATTTCATTTTACAATCTGACGTAAGAGAAGTCATCTTTCGCTACTGCATTGTTTTTAAGCAGAGAAAACATTGTACAGGTGACTTTTATTCTAAACCTCGAACCTTATTCTTAAAACAGAAAATGAGCAATAAGAAAGAGTGAAGCACCAGAAGCGGACCATATTAAAATTGATTTGAATACTATTTTGGCTATTGTTGTTATATATTAATTTTTAAAATGTACCTTTTTTACAAGAGAGGCTAGAAAAATTGTGAAGCTTTACATCACAGGTGTCAAATTCAGTTCTTGGAGGACCGCAGCGGTCACACTAGAGTTTGAGCTTGTGAAATTCTATGGTATGGTGCAGAGAAAAAGGGTGGGATTAAACAAGATGATTAGACATAAAAAAAGCGAGCGATTGCTCCATATTTAAAATTTCTATTCAGAGAGGTCATGTTTTGATCTTCGATTAGTCTCACGCAATCACATGTTGTAATTTTGTAGGTCAGAGTTCAACAAGCTAGAACTTTCCAACGCAGTGAACTGTGAAACTTGTCGCATGAGCTTGCATTTCCAGCCTGACGCATTTGCATGCGTATGAATGGAAGTCTATGGGGAGAAAAGTGCAGTGTGACGGGCCAGTACGTGTTCAGTACAGGTCAGTACAGGCTGCAGACAGGGTAAACGATAAAAGAACACAAGGGTCGGAACACATGAAAACAAAACCAGGAACCGCTTTGTAATGTTACAGAGTTTAAACCTAACAAGACTCAGCACAGTGTGTCTCAAAGTGAGCCATATATGTTAATAAATGTATGTAATCAGTCCTTTTCCCAGAGATGGGTTGCAGCTGGAAAACATATGCTGGATAAATTGGCGGTTCTTTCCGCTGTGGCGACCCCAGATTAATAAAGGGACTAAGCCGACAAGAAAATGAATTAATGTAATCAGTCCATGAGCAGCATCAGCTGTGGGAGTGTAATCAATGGAGACTTGGAGCAGGTGTGTGTGTGTTGCATGACAGGAATTGTAGTTCATATTGAGGCAGGATTGTAGTTCGTGTGAATGTTCTCTAGCAATCTATGGTGGTTAGATCGCTGGTGATCATGACAGTCAAAGGCACCGCTCGCCATCACGGGCCCTCTGACAACCTTTTGAGGACCAAAGGGAGGGAGGGCGCATTTGAAAATGAAAACCAGGTAGGGCGGGCGGGTTGATGTGGGGGTGGGTTAGTAGTAAGCTGTTGGAGGGTCATGGACGAAAGTGAAGACAATGACATGCCTAATTTGAGTAATCAACCTAGTTAAGCCTATAAATTGCACTTCAAGCTGAATACTCGTATACTAGAATACTAGTAAAATATGATGTACTGTCATCATGGACAAGTGAAATTAGTTATTAAAACTATTATGTTTAAAAATGTGCTAGAAAAAAAATCTTGAATTTAACTTAAGTTTAAATAATTTGGCCTTCGACTGTTACATTTCCAATGTAGTGCCCTTTAATAAACTTTCATTAATATGCTCACCTTCTGTCCTGCGAACAGCACCTGAACGTAAGGATCAACCAAGTCCTTATTTTCTCCAATGAAAGCCTTTTTGACATTTGCCATGATGCTGGTGTTCATTTTGGGCAAGCCCTCAGCTCTGTATATTTTCAGATAGAATCTGGCCCACTGGCGCTCCGCTGGGACGTCCTCCGGCAGCAGCAGATTACTGGAAACACACACACACACACGTATACCTTTAGCAATCAGAGTACTGCTGGACACAATTATCTGGCGGTCGTTTTAAATAAATACAAAAAAAGCTTTAAACATTTTATTTCAGTTGGTTACCACTTTTTTAAGTTAATCAGTGGAAAATGAATTGAGTAAAAGCACAGAAACGCTTTAATATTGCTCCAGTAGAGGCATAAAATCCCCCTTTTCATTATTACTTGAGTCAAATTACACAAGTACTTGATTTTTGATTTGCTCTAATAACAAAATTAAAAGTATTTACTGATGATTTTGGCAAGATATTGTTAATTTACCAAAAACTATGTTGATTACTTTAAACGGCTCATTTGAATCAGTGAGTTGTTTACTGGAGACTCATTTTGAATGGATCATTTGAATCAGTGAGTTGTTTACTGGAGACTCACTTTGAATGGATCATTTGAATCAGTGAGTTGTTTACTGGAGACCCACTCTGAATGGATCATTTGAATCAGTGAGTTGTTTATTGGAGACTCACTTCAGAGTGGATCATTTGAATCAGTGAGTTGTCTACTGGAGATTCACTCTGAACAGATCATTTGAATCAGTGAGTTGTTTACTGGAGACTCACTCTGAACAGATCATTTGAATCAGTGAGTTGTTTACTGGAGATTCACTCTGAACAGATCATTTGAATCAGTGAGTTGTTTACTGGACATTCACTTTGAACGGATCATTTGAATCATTGAGTTGTTTACCGGAAACTTACTCTGAATGGATCATTTGAATCATTTAATTGTTTACCAGAAACTCACTCTGAATGGATCATTTGAATCAGTGAGTTTATTACTGGAGATTCACTTTGAACGGATCATTTGAATCAGTGAGTTTATTACTGGAGATTCACTTTGAACAGATCATTTGAATCAGTGAGTTGATTATTGAAGTCTCCCTCTGAATGGATCATTTAAATCAGTGGGTTGTTTACTGGAGATTCACTCTGAATAGATTATTTGAATCAGTGAGTTGTTTACCG
>CAIGQQ010003503.1:2650169-2673403 GCA_903798035.1 Danio albolineatus | reverse complement strand
CAAGATATCAGTATTAAGCGCTATATAAATGCAAGATATCAGTATTACGCGCTATATAAATGCCAGAACCGTGTGGACACCCCTGCTGTAAGGTGACAGTGCTAACCACAGAGCCACCCAAATGTCAATTGGTAAATGTTTGAAAAAGAATGACAATTTCTCAGGAGGGCTAATCATGTTGTCTTCAACTGAAGACAGGAGAACAATAAGATGCTCGAAGAGAAGCAAGTTTAATCGTCAAGAGACAAATCAAACCGACTCTGAGCTTAAATAATAGATGACGTCTTGTTCCAACTGCAACTTGCAGAGTAGATGATGACAAGTAGCTTTGGTAACCTAGTCGTGTGCTGATCTACAATGCAAATTTACAGAAACATGAGACCGACTTGTTCATGAAGCTCCAGAAAAATACCTACAAGTTCTGAGAGACACTTAAGCAGACTGTGTAAGGAAACAAATATTCATTATGGAGATCAAAAACCCCTGAAGTGTCTCAGCCTATTCACGTCTCCAGCCAGTCTACTTCTGCGTTTGACTGCTGCGTATTAATAAGTTCTGCTTACATGATGCGAACGATAAAATGTGCATGAGGCAAAACACCTGCATTGTGTCTCTTCCATCAACAATGCGTTTGCAAACAGTGTATAATACAAGTTCTTTTGAAAAGTCCGGCTAAAGTAATCAGCTCATGAATAACACATGCTGTTTGTAAGGTATACGTTTAAGGTCTAAAGTTGCCTGTATCCAGTGAAATGGCTTCAATTATTAAATGGTGCCAATCAGTGTTGAATGCGTCATCCTCAATGAGGCCGCATCATTTCTATTATCTTGACATTCATGCTTTGTTAGCTAATAAAAGACCATATATTAACTAAACTGAGACGTATGATGTGTTTTTGTACTTAAAGTAAGCAAATAACACCTGCACTTTTATTTTTAAATTTTTTAAAATTTATTTTATCAAATATATTTAAAAAGCATCATGCTCGGAGCTAGTGTAATGTGTTTGGCATTTCACCTTTGTAAGAGGTTTAAAATGAACATTATTGTGTTTTTATTTCCAGTAATGAGGGATGACAGAATTGCTAAGAGCTTAAGACTTTTGGACATATCTATCTATATGTCTAAAAGGTATGGAGCAAGTGCAGGGTCATTACTTGTGGGTGAACTGTACCTTTAAATGGGGTGGTCCACTACGATATCATATGTTAAACATTAGCTCATGTGTAATGTAGCTGTGTGAACATAAACAACATGTCTGAATGTAAGATACTTAAATATCAAAGGGAGACCTTGTTTTTGACAGAGTTAGCTTTAGGGATGGGCGATACCAATATTTCTGTTTCCAAACCGATACCAAGTATTTCAAGACAAGTATCATCGCTATCGATACTTAAATCGATACTTATCAATACTTAAATGAAATATTTTATAGTGATTTAAACAAAAATGTTCATCACCATTATTATTATTATTATTAATAATAAATAAAACACGATTCCTTTTTACATTTATCAAAATTACAGAACTATAATTGGCTAAACAGCACCATATATAATGAACAATAACACACTGCACCACTGAATCTCTTCACCTTGCAGCGGAAGAATATTATAGTTCCCATTCGTGTTCCTATTTAAGTAAATGTTTCTATACTATGCAGCACTAAATTATTAAGATATTCTAAAATCTCTGATCACTCAGTAAGAAAAACCGCCCAGAAAAGATCGATACTTTTACTTAAGGATCGATCCTTTCGATACATTTCCAGTATCGAAAATATCGATACTTCAGGATCGATCCGCCCATCCCTAGTTAGCTTAGCAAAGCCTACAGCGAATGAAGTTTGGGGACTACAAAAAATACATCCTGCTTAATGATGTCATAAACCCTTCAGGTTACAAGCTCACACCTTACTCAGTGAAGGGGCGTGGCCAGATGTGCTGTAATGTTATAGCAGGACGCTTCCTGGTGACATGGAGCCGATACTCATTATGTTAGCTGACCAATCCGAGCCTCTTGAGGGCAGTTCCTTCAGAGGAACTAGGAAATATGACAGTCGTTTTCATGTTAGCTGAGTAGCTGTATATAATTAAAGTAAGATATATGAAACAATAACGTGATTTTTCACCAATGAAGCATGAGCACACATTGCTTTGCACCCCATAAACACAGTCAAGTATTTAAAATACACTCTGGACCCCCCCCTTTAATATGAAAACAGAAAATATGGAAAATATGTACACAATATTCAGAACAAAAAATATATGACCTCTTTAGAACCAAGCAATTTGCTCCAGGAATGGCCAGCCCAGTTACCAGAAATGAACATTATTGAGCATGTCTGGGGTGAGATGAAGATGAATCCAAAGAATCTTGAACTCTGGGAGTCCTGCAAGAACGCTTTCTCTGCCATTCCAGAAGTACGTTGGCCGGAAGTGCAAAACATTACAAAGTGTGAAACACTTTTACAAAGCTCGAGACAAATTTACATTTTGGAAAACATTTTTACCTCTCATAAGACACAATTACAGAGGAAAAACGGTTTTTACCAAGGATGAAACTAGTTTACATTTTAGAAAACAAATGAACAAGACGCAAAACACTTTTACCAGTCCTGAAACAAATTTACAATGACAGATTCCTTACGGAAAGGGAATGTAGCAAACACCGGAAGTGACGCGGACTGATGTACATTTGCTGTACATGTAACCAACACGTGATCGATATAATAATAATAATAGGTATTGATATATATGTGTTATTAATATGATAATATATATTAATATATACAACACGTATTGTGGGCAAACAAGTAAGCATTTGTGATCTGAATCGGAATAAGCTGCCATTCTAAACAAGAGGTTTACATGGACTTTGGTTTGGGCAGAATGTACACAGTTTGCGTACTTCACGCAGCAGAGTAATAACCACTCCTTACACTGGCTTCATTCTGTTTACTTTTAAGAGTCCTCAAGCAGATGTTTACACCGTGTAGACTTGACATCATGTCCACGATTGCAGCATACGAGTGGCCCTCGTTAACACATTGAACACATTGATGCAGTTTGGTGTTCACGTCTGGTCCGCGTCTTTTAGAAACTCCAAACACTGACCACACGTAAAGCAAAACTGTGTCAAGCTGCTCATGTGTTCGCCACAGAACATCCCTCGGCCGCAGTCCATGTTCGGTCCCCGTAAACTTTATTTACGCCATTTACTCCACAACACGAATTTACTGCGCTCACCACCAGCAACGACAACAACGCCCTTCGCCCCGTCACTTCCGGTGTTTGCTACATTCCCTTTCCGTAAGAAATCTGTCTTTGTAAATGTGTTTCGGCACTGGTAAAAGTGTTTTGCGTCTTGTTAATTTGTTTTCTAAAATGTAAACTTGTTTCGTCTTTGGTAAAACCGTTTTTCCTCTGTAATTGTGTCTTATGAGAGGTAAAAATGTTTTCCAAAATTTAAATTTGTCTCGAGCTTCGTAAAAGTGTCTCACACTTTGTAATGTTGTTTTGCACTTCCCGGCCACCGTACAGAAGACTTTATTAATAAATTATTCGAGTCATTGCAGAGATGTGTGGATGCAGTCCTCCAAGCTCATGGGAGTCACACACAATATTCATTCTGTCTCCACTGCAGCATGACTTTATATTCTATACTGGACATTATTTCTGTTCAGTGATGAGACTTTAGTCTATGTTGACCATATTGACTCAGCCACCTCAAGTTCCCATATGTGCAGTTAACAACGATGAGGAGTATGGAAAGGCAACACCAGAAATGCCCACTGTTAAAGTCACAATTTAACCCACATCGGCGTTAACAACAGTAAATGTACACTTGGATTTTAACACTGTAACACTACATGGGCTTACACTAGAAATTCAACACCTCACAATTTGCTGTATGAGTACTGTAAAACCTAATAAGTTAAGGCAACTAAACCGTTTGAGAAAACCGATTGCTACAAACCATTTAAGTTAAAAAAAGGAATCTAAATGAGTACTGTGAACTCCATTTAAGCTAAAGTAATGAGGTATTTAATTAACTCATTCAAAACTCTTTTCAAATGAGTAGAATTAACTTTGGTCACACTTTATTTTGATGGTCCGTTTGTTGAACTTCAGTTGCATTGCAACTAATTCTCATTAGATTATAAGTAGACTGTTAGGTTGGGGTTAGTGTAAGTTGACATGTCTCGCAAAGTTTCTTATAGTCAGTTAAATGTCTGTTGAATGTCAGTATCAACAGATATTAAGCAGACAGTCTACTAATACTCGAATGGACCATCGAAATAAAGTGTTACCTTAACTTTCAGTCAATTTTGAGTTAACGACACTAATTTCATTTGATAAAGTGTGACTGTTGGGTTTTACAGTGTAGCGAACATACACTGTAAAAAAAATGCAGGGTTCCACACAATTCATTCATGTTGTCCCAACACAAATCATTGAAGTTAACTTAACGCTTTTAACAAATGTATGTGGATTGAACATAAAAAAGTTGTTCAAACGAAATATCAAGAATTGTGTTGTTTCAGCTCATTTTAAATAAGTAATTTCAACAAGAAAAGCAAAATAGTTTTTTGAGTGTAGTTTAAACATGCTAGAACTTTGCAAACCAACATCAGGAGACTGAAACGACATGAGCAACAGTAATTAACGCCAGAATTTTCATTTTTGTGTGTGTGAACTAATCCTTTAATATCTCTCTTCATCTGTTTCTTGAGCAAAAAGTTAGTATTATTTGCTTCTAAAACAAAAATAAGGTTACAGAATTGAGGTTACAGTAAATATAAATGAGCGTGTAACTTAGTCTACAGACTGACACCTTTCACAATGTCATCCAGGGCGAACCAGAGCCAACCTGATAGCAGGCTGCAATCTTATCCGCTCTCTCTCCTGAAAGGCCTTTCTTGGCTCTGGACTTATTATCCTAATCTCTTTGTGCTCCAGTGCCTCGGTGGCTGTACCATCTGACTGCGGTGTAGTGTATCGCACTAATCTATTCCTCTGGTGTTTTTACATGCTATTGGTCTGCTGCGGCCTGTGGCAGAGCTGGGCCGAAGCCAGTATGAAGCCGCTATAACACATCTCAATGAATGATAATGACATGTTATTTAGCTATTTTAGATCAAAATTATTAGTCACTGACTGACGCTTTGCATCTGTCATCAGTGTGTCTGAACGACTGACTGTGTCTACACTTGATGTTAAAGGGATAGTTCAACCAAAATGAAAATTTACTCAGTGTTTTCTCTCCCTCGTGTGGTTCCAAACCTTTATGAGTTTTTGTTAAACACAAAAGAAGATAAAAGGAAAAACAGATACTTTAGAAACATACCTGTCAACCCTCCTGTTTTTCACAGGATTCTCCCGTATTTTACAGTTCTATCCCGCTATCATCCTGTAATGATATTTTCCCGTAGTTTCAGTCTTTTTCTGAAGGGTGGCAATAAACATTAACCACCAGGGGCTGCCCATTGCTCTTAAACGTGAGTAAGTTCTGTGCTTTCGTTATATTTAGGCATGAAAACACATTGAAATGCATTTTAAAATGGCAGGTTTCCCTCCCTTTAATTACAGGAGTCGTCGCAGTTACAGTAATTTGGCGGTGCGTGACTATCAGACACGCTCCATAGTGATAAATAGACACTGTTTGCCAACGAATTCTGTAAAGGCAATTTAAAGCGGAGAGAGAGTCTGGGTTTTGTGTGCGTGTTTAAACCTATGCTTTAGTCTATGGTTTGAACAGACATATACACATTATTTGTAATAATAACATTTAAAGTCGTCGATCTTGGTGGTGTTTTTTTTTTTCAAACACAACAAAATTTTGTCCTAAATGAGCATAAAAGTTTAGGAAAGCAATCGAATTCATTTATTATAACGTTAGATGTGTGTATTTTTAAAGTGACACCTCCGTTATTTAATGTAATCAAACAAAAAATCCAAATAAATGAGAGATTCGTTCACTGCTCTTTAATCAGAATGTGTAATGCCGAGTTCAGACTGCATGATTTTAGCCCCGATTTTGACTCGCCGACAGGTTTTAAGAAATCGTCGACAAATGCCTGAAATCACAGGCAAATCTGTGCTCATGCACGCGAGTGACAATCACACAATATGAACTATCAAAGACGCGATCTGAGCATTATTTCACTTTCATCAAACGGGGGGGGGGGGGGGGGGGGGGGGGGGGGTTAACAACAATATGATAACAACATACAAATGATTTTATCATATAAGTTTTTTATTGTTTTATTGTGACTTTTAACATTGTTTGTAACATATTAAATTCACAAATTCCAGTATGTTTACTCCCCCAACACATGCAGTAGTGCATTTAATAAACATACAAAATAAACATACAAATGAGCCCAAAGCAATATCCATGGCTCCTGGTGACACAATGAGGTCTTGTAAAGCAAAACGATAACAATAAACACTCTAAGGAATTGAACATTATTAATAATTTTAACATAATTAGCAATTTTAGCGCCGTTGTGATTTCACATGCTGAGTGATGTCGTTTTTCCCACCGTGTCCGACATTATAATCTATACGACACACCTTGCAGAAAGCGTGGGCATCGTCAAGGTGGCTGCTAGACACAAACATGAATTCTTCCGTCCAGCTGCTGTTACATTTAGATGTATATTTTTTTCTTTGCCGAAGCACAACCTGACTCTTTTCCTTCCATTAAGTGTACTACTACTAACGCAGCTGCTTGTTGCTACTGCCACCGTTCGAGTCCCGCATCTACCTCCTGCGCAGTAATCAACAGCGCACCTGAGTTGTAGCGTATGTTGCCAGATTGAGGTAAAATATGTTACAAGATTTGATTATTGCGTCAATTGTGTGAGGAAATGAACTTCATTCAAGATCTGGCAACTTGACAAATATGAACAAAAGTGCTTTTTTTGAAACTGCATTTGGACATACACATTACGGGAGTTTTCCGGGAGAAATAACAAACCGGGAGGGCGGCGGGAGATGGATGTGAAATACGGGAGACTCCCGGGAAAAACGGGAGTGTTGGCAGGTATGGATCTGAGAGAATCACCGATGAGTCGCCGATGCCCGGGAGATATTTGGCGTGCTGAATACCTGGAGCTGTCGGCGATTCAAATCATGCCTGTGAAATGTGTTTTGACTGAAAATAACATCGGCGATCGCCTACAGCCAATGAGAGAGCAGCATTCACTAGTGTGGGGACCTACAGGCCAGCGGGAGGTTGAGGGAGAAGTTAAAAGCTCATTTTCAGTTTATTCGGACACAAGAAATGGAGGGAAAATGAGTGTAAATTTGAAATAACGAACTTGAGCTCATAATGATAATTATAATCATAAACATGCGTGTGATTATCTAAGCGTGACGTTCTTTCAGAAACGGACAAACGCAAGATGGAAGCACGAAAAAACAAAGGAAAAGCCGAGATGTTTCGCATTATCATTGATCTGCAGCTATAATCAAATCATGTTCATAGAAAGGTTAGTAATGAACATTTACACGTGAGTATTTATGTATATAAAGCATTTGATTAGTGGCGATGCGGTGGCGCAGTAGGTAGTGCGGTTGCGTCAATGCAAGAAGATCGCTGGTTCAAGTCCCGGCTGGGTCAGTTGGCATTTCTGTATGGAGTTTGCATGTTCTCCCCGTGTTCTCAAGGGTTTCCTCCGGTTTCCCTCAAAGTCCGAAGACGTGGTACAGGTGAATTGGGTCAGCTAAATTTTCCGTAGTGTATGTGTGTGGATGAGTGTGTATGGATGTTTCCCAGTGATGGGTTTCAGCTGGAAGGGCATCCGCTGCATAAAACATATGCTGGATAAATTGGCGGTTCATTCCGCTGTGGCGACCCCAGATTAATAAAGGGACTAAGCCGAAAATGAAACGAATGAACGAAGCATTTGTTTAAGTTAGTAAGAAGTGCTTCTCATACAAACTTCAGGCGAGAGTGACGTCGACTGCAACTGTTTGTCATACAGCACGCCTACCAAAAGAGTACCATTTGGCAGTGGATACACAACCCTGATAAAGTGACCCATACTGAACCGTACTGTACCAGTCAGTGGAAACGAGGCATTAGTTACTTCTTAAGGAAAGTAATGTGAAATATGTTATGATGCTTTTTAGTCGCTCTTAGTTTTTTAGAAGTAAGATTAAAATGGTAATTGATAACGTTTTTTTTTTACCCAATACTGTTTAACACACACACACACACAATGTTTATTAGATGTATAATCCGCTAGACGAGCTGTGCTTTACATGGCACGTGGCAACCTGAAGCGCCATTGAGCACCGCTTAGGGTTTCAGATGCTGATGGTTTCCTTGCTACTTCACTCACCGTCTGTTACTGCTGGCAGGAGCTGTACTGGTTCGCTCATCAAATCTTGAGTAGACGGTTCATTTTCAAACCTGGAATATCTGCTCACACTTTATTTACTAGTAACTTTAAGTTACTTTGCATCTACGTGTCAACTAATTCTCATTAGATTATAAGTAGACTGTTAGGTTGGGGTTAGTGTAAGTTGACATGTACTTGCAAAGTTTCTTATAGTCAATTAAATGTCTGTTTAGCAGCCGTATCAAAAGATATAAAGCAGACAGTCTACTGATACTCAAATGGACAATCGAAATAAAGTGTTACCCAATATCTGAGGCTGGTTATATTCACCGACTGTTGCCACACAACTGAAACACCTTATAACAGGGATTTTTGTTTAAAAGGTCCCCTTTAAATGACTCAGTAATACTGAACTCGAGCCATGTCTGACCTAGTGGAACAAAGTGGACCTGTGAAGATCTCAACAGTACACTAAAGCATACGTAATGATAGAACTTGATAAAAGGGTTTCAGATAACATGATATTTTGGTGTGAATTAAATAATGCATAGGCCTGTCGCAGCGAGTCTTGAAACGTTTAAGTATTTCTATACAGTGCATTTTAAGACATCTTGACCAAGAGAACTGTGCAACGATTCTCTTTTAAATAGTGTTAGTTTTTAAATAGTGTTCATTTATTTTTTATTACTTTGGTCTCTTTTCTTTTCATCAAACATTTTGGTTGCTTAAGGCCAGTGGTGGAAAGAGTACTGAAAAATCATACTCAAGTAAAAGTACCATTACTTGCCTAAAAATGTAGTGCAAGTAGAGTAAAAGTATCTGTTGTAAATATTACTCAAAAGATGAGTATAAAGTAGACCTTTTAGAAGTACTCAGGAGTAGTGAGCAGTGAGTATTAAGCTTTGAAAAGTTGATGCGTTAACAGAACTTTGCGTTCACACATCCCTGCACAAACAACATGTGGTGTATTTAGGGATCTTCCTATTTTCATTCGTTCCTTCCAACCTTCCTTCAATTATTTGTTTGTTCTCTCCTTCCTTCATTCATTCGTTTGTTCCCTCCTTCCTTCGTTCGTTCGTTCATATTTTTGTTCCTTCCTACATTAGGTCCTTTTGTTCATTCATTCGTTTGTTCGTTCCTTCCTTCCTTCATTTGTTCGCTCATTCTTTCTTTCATATTTTTGTTCCTTCCTTCATTAAGTCCTTTGTTCATTCATTCGTTCCTTCCTTCCTTCCTTCCTTAGTTTGTTCAATCCTTCCTTTAATCCTTCATTTATTTGGTTCTTCGATCCTTCCTTCCATTCCTTGTTCGGTCCTTCCTTTTATTTGGCCCTTCCTTCCATTCTTCATTCGTTCCATTTAGTGATTGTTTAAGGCTGTTTGGTGATTTCAGTCCTCATACAGTCAACATCCATCATTTTCAGTCACATGCAGTCTATAAACAGTCTCTGGATCATTGCGTGTGCAGATTTTGAACATCTTCTTGGACATTTTTAATGTTTCCCAAAGGTTTGCTGCGTTTATAAAGCGCCCGTGTCTTGAGGTTGTTCAGTATGATGTGATTTACTTTCTATGTGTGATTTAATTGGACAGGAATCACAGGACTGATCTTTCTACTTTAGACAAGAAAGATATACAGTAGTGACTGCAGGTTGAAGGACAGTAGTGGAGTAAAAGTACAGATACTGCACTAAACATGCACTCAAGGGAAAGTAAAAGTCCACATTTATAAAACTACTCAGTAAATTACAATTCCTGAGAGAAACTACTCAATCAAAGTAGTTTGAGTATTCGTAATTAGTTACTTTACACCACTGCTTAAGGCAGGGGTGTCCAAACTCAGTCCTGGAGGGCCGGTGCCGGTTTACCTCCAACCCTAATCAAAAACACCTGAACCAGCTAATCAAGCACTTCCTGGCAGGTGTGTTGAAGCAAGTTGGAGTTAAACTCTCCAGAACACCGGCCCTCCAGGACAGAGTTTGGACACCCCTGGCTTAAAGGTGATATATATTAACCAAACTTCTTTTCTGAGTGTGATATGCCTTGCATACTAATGAAGCGTTTTTTTTTTTTTGCAGAAATAGATGAAGCTGATAGAACTGCAAAGGCCTGAATGTCTAAACTTCCTGTGAACAGAAATGAGTTGAAACTGAACACAGAATATGTGCTGTTGAGAGGTCTTATGCTTTTAATGTGTGCAGAAAATTTGTAGAAGAAGAGGAAGTATGTTTGGGTGCAGCTGCCGGAGGACTGGAGAATGATTGACGAATGACGAATTCCACTAAACTCCACCTGTTCATATCAGCTGTGTATAAATTCTTGAGTTAGGAAATGTAAATTGTTGCACACCGCCTGAATGTAACTCTTGCATTGCATTGAGGATACCGAGAATTCTGCTCATCGGAATATTCATTTGTATTCAATAATTTACTAATGTTTTTGACATTGAAGAATCCCTCAGAGCCACAGCTCTGCACAGGTTAGTTCCAACCCTGCTTTAGCACACTTATCTGTAGGTTTCAAACAAACCTGAAGCACTCAATTACTTTGATCAGGTGTGTTTGATTAGGGTTGGAACTAAAAGGTGCAGAGCTGCGGCTCTCCAGGATCTGAGTTTGACACCTGCTATTTAAAGGGAGATTTCACTTAAAAATGAAGATTCTCTCATCATTTACTTAATCCATGTTCTGTTGAAGACTAGAGTAGATATTTAAAAACATGCTGGAAATTGGACGTCAGTGATTGCAGGTTTTCAGCTTTTGTGTTCAACAGAAAAACAAACTCTTAAATGTTTGGAACCACTTGAGGGTGAGTAAATAGTGAGTAAATATACATTTTTGGATGAACTATACCTTTAAGTCTATTAACTTCGCATCATTATTTCCTCCCCTTTAGTCCAAAAAAATAAAAGATGTGTCTCTGGATTATGTCAAAGTGGCATGACTTTAGAATAGACACTGCTGTAAGACAGTCCTTCATGATTTTGGCATGGTTTAATACAGCTTACTAGAACATTCATTCGTTCATTTTGTTTTCGGCTTAGTCCCTTTCTTTCTGGGACATGTGTTTTGGAAGTGTCCTACTGGGAAGTTGCTGGGAAGACCAATCTGGACTTATTCTTGTTTGTTTTGGGGGTAAAGTCTAGAAGGGATACAGCTGTGGATACTCACATTAATATAGCATCACTTTTGTGACACTGTACAACAATAATTACTGTTTTTTACATTACTGTGAGGGTTGGGGTGACGGTAGGCATTAATAAAATACAATTCAATGGGTAATTTAATAAATAATATATGTAATATTCAGTATAATGACTGTTTTTAGAGTACTGTAATGGTTGGGTCAAGGATTGGGGTAGGGGACGTTAATAAAAAAACATGAATGGCTAATTGAATTAATATGTATAATACTCTGCATAATTACTGTTTTTACATTATTGTGAGGTTTGCGGTAGGGGTAGGCATTAAAAAATACAATTCAATGGTTAATTTAATACATAATATGAATAATACTCTATATAATTACTGTTTTAGAGTACTGTGATGGTTGGGTTTAGGGGAGTACGTTAATAAAATACAATTAATGAGTAATTTAATAAACAATATACATAATTCTCATTAACTTACGGCTGCAGCTGCATCCCTTCTAGCAACAACCTGTTTTGGGTGTCAGAAATAACTGTGGAGCTATCTAAACCTCAGTGTAAGATGGTTCAAGTTGCCTCAAAAATACGGTAGGCTAACAAGCGCCCTCATGTGTTTGGAGACCAGCACTGTCAATACACAATAGCTCAAATACAGTGCAATGGTTGTGCTTGCTCTGTGAAAAAAGGATGCTAATAAGTTGTATTGCAAATATACTTTATTTTCAATAGAACATAAAAAATAAATTACCCAAAAGTTGTACTTATTTTCAATATACAAAAAGTAGTTTTGTAAGTAAGAAGATCAGTGGCAGTTTCTGTTTTCATTATCTTCAGGGCTTCGAATGTCAATGTAATATGCACATAACATTGGTTTCTCCTTCAAATATTAAGATTTGTGCATTTTTCCAGCATAAGGATGTTGCAAGGATTGATTAAGAAGGTCTTACGATCTTTCTTATTGTCCATCACAAGTCCATAGATAATGTCACTCACAGTAAATAACATGACATGTGGAGTTTTTGGGTAAAGCCAGTCATCAATTTATACATACATAGAAAAATCGTTGTTTGGATGTCATCACAAAACATACATTTATGAATCTAAGTCTTAAATATGCACCGGGTGTATACATCCCACTTAAAATTTTAAAATGAACTTTCAGGAGATTTTAAATATTGAATTGTGTATGTGCAAGTATGAGAATGGTATCTGTAAAGAATTTATGTGAAAAGTCAAAGCACAAAAAAGTATTTTTGTTAGTCTAAAACTAATATAACTAGATTAGTTTTAAGAGTTCGAAAGCAAAGAGGATATGACATGAAGCACCAGAAGATGGCATTAGTGCAACAGTAAGGATCCAAACTGCCGGTAAACCCCTATGAAACCCACACAGAAGGAACACACACTGTAAAACCCAACAGTCAACTTTATCAAATGAAATGAGTGTAGTTAACTCAAAGTTTACAGAAAGTTAAATCTACTCATTTGAAAATTATTTTGAACTCAGTGTTGAAAGAAATGAGTTAATTAAATACCTCATTACTTCAAACTTAAATGGAGTAAGTTCTGTCTCAACTGTGTTACTCCGAGAAACACCTCGCCCACCCCTGCGGTCTCCCAGAAATACAGAGACAAATGTTGGCAGGTACAGTTCAATGAGCCTCAGTTAGGTCATTGTACAGCTCACTGACAGATGATGAGCTAGACACATTAGTGTCAACTATAAAGTCCCGAATGCCGAATTCTGGATACAGGATGGTAAAGGGAGCTTTAAAGAGCCCCTATTATGGGTTTTTGAAAATGAGCTTAGATGCAGTGTGTACCACAGCTCTAAGTGAAGTGAAATGTCCAGCTAAGGCTTAAATCTGAAAGTGCACAGTGTTTAAAACTATTGATTCATCTATAAAAGAGTCGACTCATAGTTCCTCAAATGAGTCGCCGTGCTTACGAGTCCTTAGCCGTTTCGGCATGACGTGAACACAAAACATAAGCCCCGCCCATTTGTGCGCGCGCAGCCCCGGGAGATTCGAAACCCCCAACCCTGCCCACAAACAACAGCGGTGAGAAAAAGTTGCCAGATTGGGTGGTTTTGAATTTGATTGTGCAGGTAAAAACCTTTTGGAGAGGGTTTGGACTGGAATCAGTCAGCTACATCTGGCAACACAGAGAGGAGCACAGTACTCAGCTGGATATTACTGGAACTGTGCAGATGAACCAGAGATGAGACTTTGAAAAGTCAGTAGTTAAGGTTTATTTCTGCAGAAATACCTCAGCATTAAAACCCAGCCATGTGCTGTGTTCCCTCTGAGGAGTGCTTACAATGGAGGATTTGGAGCACCGGGACATTTCCTGGCCTGCTATCCAACAAGTGTGAGTATGTGCGATTAAAATGGTGCCTCATTGTTTTCTCCAGCTTGTAAATGATGTATTTAATTGTGTTTTGTGACTTGTAACCGCTTGTAGTGTCTCTGGTTAACTTGTATTCTCATATCGCGTCTAAAAGCACGTTGTAAACGCGACGCGTGCCGCTTTGTTTACGGATTAAAATGCATTTGTGAGCTCGTGTTTCACTGCTGTTTGTCGTTGCTATGGCCACCATCAGCTCTGCTACACACATGCGGCGGTCCTGTTACATAATGATTCAGCTGTTGCCGCTGTATGCACTAATACTGAATGTATGTCGCTGTTTTTACTTCTGGTTAAGAATTAGAGTTATATGCTGGGAGATCGGGGGTTCGTTTTGGGGGTGAGGTGTCTGAAATACGGGCGACTCACGATAAAAACAAGTGTTGGCAGATATGCTCACGCACACACTATGACTACTTCAATGTTGATAAGCCGTGTTGGCCATTATATCATGTTGAGCGCTGTCGATCAATCGCAACAAACTGGGTCATCGGTCCAATCAGCACAGTTTAGCATCGCGCTAAGGAGGAGTTTTGGAACAAATGAATCACTGAACGATTCATATAGGAGTCGCTGGGACTATTATGAGGTAAAAATAAATGCATATTATAAGACAATGAAAGTGTTTTTTGACCATGCATGCAGATCAGCCTGCTGATGGAGACCCCCAAAACCAATATATGACCCTTTTTAATGTATAATATGGGCTCTTTAAAAGCTAAAAGCCACAAGGCACAATATAGATGGGGGCATCACGGCATCGAGTGGACACACTGGGGATTTTATCCAGGATGACTGAGCTGGGTTGAGTTGTCCAGAGGAGGTAATCAGTCTCAGGGCCCAAATCTTTGATGCACATTAATACCAATCACAAGCTGATTAGGCAAGCTAAACCCATAATATTTTGTGTGTGATTTTACGTAATGGATTGATTATAACATTGTTGTCTTATAGGGATACATCATTTACTCACCCTTCACTTGTTCCAAAACAAATAATGTTTGTTAACTAGCTTTGCAGTGTAGTGCAAATGCGTGAGTCTTTGCCATGGTTATTAATGCAAGTGCAATGTAAACAACGATATGGACGATAATATTTCAGTTTTGGGGTCTTCTTTTATCTGATGTAATTCATAATTGTAATTAATAAGATTGATGATTTACATCATTTACTCACCCAGTCTTCTCCAGCACTTTTGAAACTAGTGATCTGTTATATTTCGTTTTGAAAGTAGCGTATAGTCATTAACAAACTCCTTATTTCTCATTTTCTAGACTGGTATTATGGTTTACCAATTTCCTGAAAAAATTTTGTATAATACGTAATTGGCTCAAATACACAACTCTGATATCTCTATATTAGTGAGCCAATATCCCTAGTAGCAAAGAATTCTGGCCCAGATTTGGCATAAATCTGGTAGAGCAGGCATTCATCTGGCACTGGCATACAGCATGTGGGCCAAACACGGCCCTGGTTTGGCAGAGGTGCCACCGTCTTTAAGGTGGCACACAATATTTGGGCCAGATGTCAAATGTATTATTTAGCCCAGATGTTAGTAATTGATATGTGGGCCATGTCAGTTTGGTCAGTCTTGACCCTCATTTGAAAAACATTTTTATTATTTTTAAGCAAAGAAAATAAATTCTATCAATCAGGTCACTTTGAGAAAAAGCACAGCCATAGCACGCCTAATGCACAATGATCAACAATGGTTTATCGATTCCCTTGCAGTCGTGAAACACCAACATATCTGGCCCAGGTCAGGCCCAATTATGGGTGATTATTTTGGCCCAGTCTTGGCCCAGATATGGTCCATGTTTGGCCCTTGTCTGGAGGCTAGACTTGGTCCAGTCACGTACCGTAATTCACTGCAGCATGTGGGCCAAGCAAAAGCTGATTGTGTGGGCCAGAGCTGGGCCAGAGGTATTTTGCTATGTGGGATGTTATAGATTTTTTTCTTAAAGTATTTATACATACATTACATATAATTGGTATATTATAATATTGGTATTGCCCATCCCTACTTTTTGAGTGATGCTACGATCTGAGTGCTGACTGAACTCTGTCTAAACCTATGGTCTAAACCTTTTTTTACTGTGTTTTAAAGTGAATGGAAGGTCTAGTCACGTTGGCTGACCCGGTCTTTTTAAAAGAAATAAAGTGAATAAACTTTTGTAATTTTGTACATACTCGTGTCTCCTGTCTGCCCCTTAATGACTAAAAGAGACGAATCTGTGTGACCTTATAATATTTTTTCTGGGTTTGAATCCCAAGTGGCGTAGTCAGAATCATTCATTCATTCATTTTCTTTTTGGGCTTAGTCCCTTTATTAATCCGGGGTCACCACAGCGGAATGAACCGCCAACTTATCCAGCATTTGTTTTACGCAGCGGATGCCCTTCCAGCTGCAACCCATCTCTGGGAAACATCCATACACACTCACTCACAAACACACACTATGGACAATTTAGCTTACCCAATTCACCTATACCACATGTCTTTGGACTGTGGGGGAAACCGGAGCACCCGGAGGAAACCCACGCAACCACGGGGAGAACATGCAAACTCCACACAGAAATGCCAACTGACCCAGCCGAGGCTCGAACCAGCGACCTTCTTGCTGTGAGGCGATTGTGCTACCCACTAGGCCACCGTGGCGCTCGTAGTCAGTATCAATCTAAATTAAATTGAGATTAGTTGTTGGGTTGTGGTTCAAAGTGAGCTAACCTCAAGCACCTTAGCTTCTCTCTCCCCGCTTCGTCCACATAAGCATAAACTCAATTATATGACAGCGCTGTGTACTTATATTAAAATCATTTGACTACACATTGGTGAGGGAGCTAATATAAAATGTAGAAGATAAATTTATAAGTAATGAAGATTTAAAATGGATATTTGCAGTGTATAAAGTAAGGCCTGAAACTCGTTTGTCTTTCATTTGCATTTTACAAAGTGAGCTGATCTATTGTTGATCCTAAATGTTTTTTATAGTCTGTGGCTCATCAATATTATCAGCTGCTGAAACCCCTTTGTACATATCAATAGTTTCCATTTCACCTCATTCATTACGCTTAATCACACGTGTAAATTCCCCCATTAACCTCAATTTATTGGTGTCAACAGACTCAATTAAACAGATTAATCACCTATTGTGTCCAGTGTTGGCAGTTACACATTACAATTACATAATCTTTTCAAGTAATTAGTAAATTGTGTTGCTAAAGTCACAGATTTTGTCCTCAAACAGCTTAAAATACAATATAATTACCCACTTAGCATAATACCTCTGGCCCAGCTCTGGCCCACACAATCAGCTTTTGCTTGGCCCACATGCCGCAGTGAATTACGGTACATCACTGGACCAAGTCTAGCCTCTAGACAAGGGCCAACATGGACCATATCTGGGCCAAGACTCAGATAAAATAATCACCCATAATTGGGCCTGACCTGCGCCAGATATGTTGGTGTTTCACGACTGCAAGGGAATCGATAAACCCATTAATCATTGTGCTTTAGGCGTGCTATGGCTGTGCTTTTTCTCAAAGTGACCTGATTGGTAGAATTTATTTTCTTTACTTAAAAATAATAAAAATGTATTTTAAATGTGGGTCAAGACTGACCAAACTGACATGGCCCACATATCAATTACTAACATCTGGGCCAAATACTACATTTGACATCTGGCCCAAATATTGTGTGCTGCCTTAAAAACAGTGCCACCTCTGCCAAACCAGGGCCATGTTTGGCCCACATGCTGTATGCCAGTGCCGGATGAATGCCTGCTCTACCAGATTTATGCCAAATCTGGGCCAGAATTCTTTGCTACTAGGGTATATTGGCCATACAGAAAGGAGTAAGAAATCATTCAACAGTGGACTGCTTTTACTTGTGTAAAATCACAATCACAACCATATTGTATCTAAAATGAAGTATAACATACTTGGGTAGACCTTTTGTGTCATGGGTCGGCTACATGTTGTGTCTGTTTCGTCCTTGTTTAATGTGTCTACAGCTTTAGTTTCCCTTTTGTTTTTATTTAGTGTTCCTCTGTCATTTTGTTTGTTTCTGTGAGTGTCTTTGTCCAGTCCTGCCTGCTGTGAGTGCCTGGCTGCGGGTGGCCTCTGTCAGACGACTTCTGGTGAGAACTCAACTCTCCAGGAGTTCCTCATCCAAGGCCTTTACCACCTCCTGCCTGGCCCGCGCTTCCCAGCTCGGTTTCCTGTACTCCTGGCATTCCGTGGCTACTGATTACTCCATCCAGGACTCTCCAGCTCAGCTTCCTTTGTCTGTCTCCTCCACCCAAGGACTCACCAGCACTACCCTATTCACCTCTCTTGGACTGTTTCACCTAACCCCTACTACATATCACATTATTGTCAATAAAACACCCCCTGCACTCATTCTGCATTTGGGTCCTCCTCCCTCTAACTGTGACATTTTGTGTTTTCTTAAATATCTAATTTTATTGTTTTACTCACAGATCTAATGCCATTATTGATTCTAATCTTAATTATAAACAAATGAAATGCTGTTGAACGCCTAGTTTCTGTTAATCTTTTTTGATCATAAATAGGCTAAACAAGTGGAGAATCTATTCTGATGCCAACTTGTCCTGAAAGGTCATGATTAATCATGAAAATACTAATTGAAATTAGTTGTTTGACCTTTTATTATCACCTTAAAATAATCATAAATATGTTTGGAAGCTGAAATCTACGGAGGTCCTAAGAAGCCATGCTTTAAAATATTGCGAGATCACGACTTAATTATCTCGACATAACAATTTGTTTTCTCGTGATCTCGACATAACAAAACGTTCTGCTTATTCTGAATTCCGTAAGCAAACGCCTACGAAACATCATGGACGAACGCATGCGCTTTTATTTTGACCAGGGACTGAGTCAAACTGAGATAGTTCTATGCCTTTCAGTGATTGACAATTTCTATATCAGTGTCCGTCACTTGAGAAGGAGGCTTTCGGCTCTCCGCCTTTATCGTCGAAGATATAGCGACCCTGAGAATATCTTCAGTTTCATTGCCAGTCAGCTTGAAGGACCGGGACGTCTGCACGGGTATAGATTGATGCTAGAAAGGTGCTGTTTAAATGGTTTGCGGTTGACCCAGAGAAATGGTAAGAGATGTGCAGTTAAGTTTGAGAATAAGCAAAGCTTTTTGTTATGTCGAGATCACGAGAAAACGAGTTGTTATGTCGAGATCAGGACATAACCAGAGAGAAAAAATATTTTAAATGCATGGCCTCTTAGGACTTCCGTAGGAATCCCAACCTTTGGCGATTGAAGTGTTTAATGTTTTTACTATAAGCACAAATTAGATCTTCTTCCTAAAGCAGAATTAAACACTTAAGTTTTGGTAGATCTGCCCCTCCTTCATCAGCTCCCCCCATTTCAGTGAAGCTCCTCCTCCTCATCAGTTCAGCTATAAGTACTGGAATATTCCCACTAGTCCACAAGTGAAGACGAGCTTCAGACCATCAGGAAGAAGTGAAATCTGCAAAGACAGAGTTTGTTGAAGGACAGAGAGAACATGAGTGATCCAGAACCCTGCAGATTTAAACAGGAAGAGACAGAGGACAGAGAAAACATGAGGGATCCAGAACCCTGCAGAAATAAACAGGAAGACACTGAAGAACAAACAGGTTGGTGTTTATTGCTGATTATTAAATTATCAGTCTGAAGAGAAGGCTAGGGGAGAAAACTAAAGATAAAATTAATTGTTTAAAGGAAAGGAAATGGGGAAAACAGTTTGTGTTAGCATACGTATAAACAGATCACTGACGACCTATCTCTCAGAACAATGACATTGAAACAATATACTGTGCATCTCCCATGTTTCTAGCTATTATTTACCTAACGTTTTGCTCAGATTTTTTCATGACTTGCTAAAAACTGAACTTTATTTACTTTGATTTCAGATCTTATTAAGGAAAATGAGGAGAGCGAAGATGGAAAATCTGGGAAAATACATCAATTAGAGACTGAAGGTATTTTATATACTTGCACTGAATGTGGAAAGAGTTTGGTGTGTAAAAAAAATCTTAAGCTTCACATGATGATCCACACCGGAGAGAAACCGTTCACATGTCCTCAGTGTGGGAAGACTTTCAGACAATCATCCAATTTTCATCGACACATGATGATCCACACTGGAGAGAAACCGTTCACATGTACTCAGTGTGGAAAGAGTTTCACACGATTGTCAGCTCTTAATCTGCACGTGATGATCCACAATGGAGAGAAGCCACACAAATGTGATCAATGCGGCAAAACATTTTATAGGGCTCCAAACCTGAAGGACCATCTTAGAGTTCATACAAAGGAGAAACCGTATTCATGTTCTGTGTGTGGAAAGAGTTTTGCACAGCAGTCACATTTAAAACAACACCAGAAGATCCACACTGGAGTGAAGGAGTATATGTGCTTTGAGTGTGACAAGACTTTTATTTCAGCTCAACAATTGAGGAAACACGAGAGGATTCACACTAGAGAGAAACCGTACAAGTGATTACACTGCAACGACATTCAGTCAGTTATCAAGCCTGAAAATACAGAAGAGAAATCACACTGCAACGATAGTTTCATTGAGTTATCACAAATGAAAACACATGAGGATTCACAATGGAGAGAAACCGTACACGTTATCAGTGTCTGAAGAGTTTCACATATTTGTTTCAGCTTAAAAAACACATAAAAATCCACAGTGGAGATAAGCAGGACACATGACATCAAAGCAGATAAACATTTTCTCATGTAAGAGTGTTTCATGAGTGTGGAAAGTCTATCAGTTTGTCTCCAGTATTTACTTTTTTTAACAATAAAGTTTCTTTACATTGAGTTTTAAGATTCTTTCTGGTTTACTGTATTTTGTTGTTGTTGATTAGATTGATGGAATTCATCTTGGATTTCACCTGTAAGCAAAGTCGCTGGAAATTACCTTGCCCCCTTGAAAAAACTGACAAGCTTTTTTTGTGTGTCTTTGTCACAACTTAGACCCTATTTACACTATTGCGTTTTAGTTTAAAAATGGCGTTTTAGCATGAAAAGATCTGCATCAACACTAGCGTTTCACCCAGCGTTTCTAAACACATCTCCGTCCACACTACTCCACAAAAAACGTATATCACGTGACCATTAGCGCACTCTGGGCATGGGTGTTCAAGTATAAACAGGAAGCACGTGTGTCACTCGGCATTCTAAATAGGGCTTACGCCGCTTGAAACGCGAGCGATTAGCAAGTGCTCGAACAGTAGCTTGCCTCTTGTGAATATATGCAGTAAAAAAGGCTGAGTTTAACTGCACAATGTCACCTAAAATGGACAATAGTGCAAACAACGCTCCCATTTCTGTCCATGTTGTTTACAGTGAAGGCTGGTCTGCCGTCTGCCAGTGGCGTTATAGTCATGTGATAGGGGCTTGGCGAATAAGGGAAGGTTACGCAATGACCCAAAAGCGAATATCAGTAGTGAATCTCCACAGCCACGCCTCCGTTTTCAGACGTCTCCGTTTCCCCCATCCACAGTGAGACGGAGCAGCAGCGTTTTAGAATGAAAACGGCATCTCCAGCGTTTCCAAAACGCTCCGTTTTCAGGGCTCGAAAACGCCTGAGTAGTGTGGACGGATGGCGTAACCATAGCAAAACTTATGCATTTTAAAATGAAAACGCATTAGTGTAAACGGGGCCTTAAAGGACTATGAAACCCCCTCTTTCGGTTCAAGTCTACCTCAGAATCTTTCCAAAAAATGCTCCGAGATGGGCGTTAAGCTCCACAGGCTAAAAGCGGAGTGGGTGTGGACGGCAGAAAAAAAGAGGGCAGAGAACAACTGTTGTCGGTCGGCTCACAAAATGAGACACAAACCGTGAGGAGAGCCATCCCAGCTAACAGGGAACGTTCCCAGAACATTCACTAACGTTCTTTAAAAGTTGTAGAAATGTTAGCCCAGAACGTTACCAATGTAACGATTTTAGAATGTTTTCATAATGTTATTAACGTTCTCGTAACGTTGTTAAAAAACGTTTTTAGAACAAAGTTCTTGGAATGTCTTCAGGACGTTATTTGTACATGATGAACGTTATCATAATGTTCATGAAAAACGTTCTTATAACAAAGTTCTTGGAAACGTCTTCAGGACGTTATTTATACTTGATGAACGTTTTCACAATGTTCATAAAAAACATTCTTGTAACAAAGTTCTTGGCTTTGAAAACGTTGTAAGGAGGTTATGCTTACCATAAAAAAAACGTTCTAGCAACATTAAGCAAACTGGACAAACATTAAGCAAACTTGGAACATTCTCAAAACCTAAATTTGTTAGCTGGGATGATTTTATAGTTTGCAAAATTAAAATGCACAGAAATAAACAGTAATGTAATGCCCTGTTACATTTGTTATTCGTAATTTCATACACACATAACCCTGCAATGAATATTGCAGCTTAAATTTAAGATTCAGTCTGAAGTTCTGCTGCTTTGTCCTTTAAATAAGCTGAAGAAATTCAGTGGTGCAGTGTGTTATTGTTCATTATATATGGTGCTGTTTAGCACATTATAGTTCTGTAATTTTAATAAATGTAAAAAAGGAATCGTGTTTTATTTATTAATGATAATAATAATAATAAAGGTGATAAACACCTTTACATCTAAATCTCTATAAAATATTTTATTTAAGTTTTGATAAGTATCGATATCGATGATACTTGTCTTGAAATACTTGGTATCGGATAACAAAAGTATTGATAATATCGGCCATCCCAAATTTTGGCTGCATTACCGCATTTGGCGCGGTTTTGAAAACACGCCTTTGCAGCCGCGTCGCCGTGATGACGTCAGCACTGACGCGTTCATTCAGCGTCGAGGCTACTGAGCTGAGGTGAGTTGTTCACGCCTTTTCTTGCGTTTACACAACATTAAAACAAAGCTTGTGAAAGCATCAACCTACGACTCGTTTCTGCATCGAGTGCAGCTCTACCTGTGTATTTTGATGTCCAAAACAGCACTGCAGGAAGCGAGTAGTCCTGTGAGGAAAACACGATCTGAGTATTTGTTTATGTCTGTAAGTATGAGCTTTTTTCATGTTTGTCTTAGTAATATCGCATAGTATGGGTTATAGAGGGAAATATAGCAAATAATGCTGCTGATATATTAAGTGTGATGCAAAAACATTGAATTAAGTGATTGTGGGGCTCTTTATTTTCTAAAGGTGTGATTTTAAACAGTTTCTGTATATAGATGAGATGCTACTGTTAACAATCTACGTTATTGTTATATATTATGTTATTATATGTTTTATATATATATATATATATATATATAT
>CAIGQQ010003503.1:2626821-2649769 GCA_903798035.1 Danio albolineatus | reverse complement strand
TGGTTTTATATTCTCGCATTCATTCGTTTTTTGAACAGTGACACGCTCCCTGTCTTGTTTACCACACAACTTTGAACATTCGACCTGAAATCAAATGAAAGTATGACTTCCAAACAACATTAGCACTATTAATTGACTAAACAATGTACTTTGAAAATCGTTGGCCGATAATATGCTTTCCCCATTTAGAGTTTGCTAAGAATACTTCTCTGAAATGCTATTATTAAAGAGAAAGTAAGAATCTGTGAATATAAAACCAACTGTCAGTAGTTGCTGTTTTTATCTTGTGATTATTCTGAAAATAATGGTATTTCTTTCTCTGGATTTAGGCTTGACTCATTTGCATGCAAGCAGGCTAAAATAAGTTATTACACGGGTTTATTTTTTACAGCTAACAACCTTGCTGAGATTAACCCTACTGATATATCAGTTTGTTTCACAGTCAGTGCTACTTGAAATTCATGTGTTCTACAGTTATTCCATGCTTTTGCAATTCAAGGCAAGGCAAGTTTATTTATATAGCACATTTCATACACAGTGGCAATTCAAAGTGCTTTACATAAACAGAAATAAAGTTGAAGTATAAGAAAATGAAAACAAATAATAAAAAAACAGATTAAAATGTGTTAAAACAAGTTATAAAAGACTGAAAAAAAGGAAAGACACAGTAGTGCGATCTGTATGTAATTTACATGTATTTTCAAGTATTAGAATCAAAAAGCACTCGTTAAATTGTATTAGCAGTGAATTTACATAATATTAGATGAGATTTTGATAAGAGCGAATAAAAATATATATAAATATATATATTTAATTTTTTTGTAAATTACATAATCACATATTGCATTACCACCTACAATATAAAACATCATAGTATGATTTATTAAGTCTGAATTAAACCGATTTCTCTGCTTATTCTTTTGAAGCCACCTTCAGTGAAAGACGAAGACGGTTTGTTGAAGAACAGTGAGAAGATGAGTGATCCAGAACCCTGCCAAATTAAACAGGAAGAGACTGAAGAACAAATAGGTTTGTGTTTTCTCCTTTTTTTCTTCAATAATGAGGGTGAAGAACAATAATATTAATATTAAACACTTCATCAGTTTTAGTTCTTTTTCAAATAACCATTTATTTTACATTAAAGGTGCAAAATATTAAAAGAAATGGATATACCTAGGCATAGCTGAATAAAAATAATAGTTCAGTAGATAGAAATGGCCACACCCTGAGTCATAACCCCATTGTTCCTCATACTCCTGTAAATCCTGCAAGTGTAAAAACTTGTTTACCTTTTTTTAGCTTTATCTAAGCTTATATTACACTTTCGATGTATGTGGGACACTTATTTAAAAAAATGGTACACTAGGAGACCATTAAAGCTAAAGAATATAGGCTAAAACTAGCTGCACCAAGTCTCTACTGATTGTTAATTATGGTTTATTGTCATGTCATTATGAACTCATCGTGTTGGCTTGGCGTTGTTCAAACTCAATGATCTACGCTGCCTGCATTGGCACACACAACATAATGTGGGTCTTATGCCAGACAAGAATCACTTCATTATATCACAAATCACAAATATGAACACACTTTAACACAGTTTTTTCTCTATGGGTTTTCAGTGCTGAGTTGCTGTTCCTCATGGCACTCACATTGAAATTTCCAAATCGTTTCGCTTGAACAACTGAATAAAAGCTTTGGTCTGTTTAACTGTCTGGGATCTGACTATATTAGACTGACTAATATAATCTTGAAATTGAAGGTAAATCAATTATTTTACAGAAAGATTTTAGAGTCGATTGTTAACATTATTTATATTTTATTAAGCAGTCCTTCTGTCATACCAGATCGTGTTTTATTTGTTGTAAAATGGTTCTTTATTCGTTCCCCTTTGAAGAGGTTATTTATTCTGTACAGTTTTATTTATGTAATATCGAAAGGTGAATGTTTCTAAGCTTTTTCATATTTGTTTTTTCCTAATTAAAAAAATTTAAGTTACGTTGCATGGTATCCCAAAGCTGTGGGCATAATTTTAAAGAGCCCCTATTACGCATTAAAAAAGATCATATTTTGGTTTTGGGATCTCCAACAACAGTCTCATATGCGTGCAAGGTCAAAAAACACTTTCGTTGTCTTATAATATGCATTTATTTTTACCTTATCCCAACGACTCCCATATGAAACGTTCATAGAATCCATTTGTTCCCAAACCCCTCCTTAGCGCGATGCTAATCTGCACTAATTGGTCTGATGACTCGGTCTATTGCAATTGGTTGACTGTGTTCAGCGTGAGACCGAGAGAAATGCCCACCACGGCTTAACTAAAATTTTAAAGTAGTCAGAGTGCAGAGTGTATGTGTGAGCCCAATGCAGGAGTGCATTAAAACAGTACAGGTAAACACCAACATATTGCTCTATACTTAACCATGACGCACATTCAGTATTAATCCACACCGTGTCAAAAGCTGAACAATTTTGAAACTTTACCGCCGCACGTGTGTAGGAACAGCTGACGGTGGCCATAGCAATGACAAACGGTAGAGGATCGCGAGCTCACAAACACATTTAAATCCGTAAACAAAGCAGCAGGTGTCACATTTTCAACATGGTTTTAGACGCGATACGTGAATATAAAGAATTAACCAGGTACAGTACAAGTGGCGTGGAGCGGTTACAAGTAACAGAACACAATTAAATACATAATTTGCAAGTTTGAGAAAACAAGGAGGCAACCATCTTAATCGCACTTACTTACACTTGTGAAATTTAGGAAGGAACTGGCCCATGAACTGTCTACTGTAAAGTTTCTGTCAAGCTCAAACAAAGTCCCATACATCAATAGTCTTTTCTGATCCTTCCTTTATCAAACGGCAGACGAATCCCCCGTTGTAAGCAAGTAGATTGCTGTAGCACTCGGCAGAAAAATTACGTCAACATGGCACAAGGCTGGGGCTATAATGCTGAGGTATTTCTGCAAAAATAAACTTCAACCACTGACTCTTCACAGCCTCATCTTTGTGTAACTTTCCCTCATGCTTTAGAGCACAGCGTCTTCATTACATGATTTAACCGGGATCTGCTACAGTGTTCGTCGTCTTTTTTTCTTTTTCTTTTTGTGGGCAGGGCCGGGGGTTTAAATATTTCCAGGTCTGCACACACAACAAATTGGCAGGGCTTGAGTTTAGTATCTGTGGAATCCCTCAGTTGAGCTGGGTTTCCACGCGAGTTCACTTTGGCAGTTCGAAACTGCTCACCAAAGAAGACTTTTTGATGGAGTTCTTTTCATCTCCTACAGAACTTTGAGTTACCATTGGTGCACGAAAATTAGGCAATTGGTGGGTCTGTTCTGTAACTCCACCTTCTTTATATTCTTGGATTTCAGAGTGAGAGGAGAACAATTAGCACATTGACTCAAAGTCAGCATCATGAATAATCTGGAGAGTCGACCAGCAGGGCTCTTGCAGATATACAATTGCTTGCAAAGAGATTTTAGCGACTCAGTAGGCTCAGACATTGTTACTGATTGTGTCATCACATTCATCGTTCCTATTTGGTTGGTTTGACGCTCGTTGCAGCTGAATCACACTGCAGGAAAGAGTCTTAAATATTCTGAATCTGCCAGAACTTGATCAGAGGGAAAATCTAATCGCAACGGCCAAAAGCAGCTTGTCCTAAACATGTCAAACCAGCAATCAAAGACTGCAGATTTTAGCCTAGGGTTTCAGGAATCTTTTAGGATTTCTCAAGCTTGTCTCAGACTACCACACCGTGGCAGAAAACCAGACTGTTGGTTTAGAGTTTATACATTTTTGAGAGGATTTTGGTTCTTTGTCTCGAACCAAAGTCTATGTCAATTCTCTGTCATGTATGAGGGAATAATTGAAACCCCCGTTTCCTGAGATTAAACACATGCTTGTTGTAAGAAGAGATCTGGTGATCGATCTCAGAGTTAATTAGGAAGTCCAGTGTCTCTTAAATTATGATCAGAGTTTGTGGCTATAGTACAGGGGTGCACCATCCTGTTCCTGCAGATCCACCTTCCTGCAGAGTTTAGCTGCAACCTTGATCAAACTCGCCTGTCTTTAATTGCCAAGGGCTTCTACACTCTCAGAAATAAAGATACAAGAGCTGTCACTGGGGCAGTACCTTTTCTAAAGGGACATAATCGTACCCAAAGAGTCCATAGTGGTACCTCAAAGGTGCATATTAGTGCCTAAATATACCTAAAAAGTACCTTTGTGGTTCCATTTGGACACTTCAGGTACAAATATGTAACTTTTGAAAAGGTACTGCCCCACTGACAGCTCCTGTACCTTTATTTCTGAGAGTGTACTTAGTTGTGCTTGATCAGGGTTGGAGCTGAACTCTGCAGGAAGGAAGATTGGGCACTCCTGCTCAAGTACATAAACCATTTTTGTGCACGTTGGTGATGACCAACCACAAGCCAGATTTGATGGTCTCAGGGCATTCGCTTCCTTCTCTGCACATCACTGAAAAGAAGACTCTGCTGATTTGGATTTTAATGTCTTGATCAAACTGTCCCTTGATCAAGGTGATATCAGGTGTCGACTCATTTAATGGTGTCTGCATCGTTAACACCCAACTCCTCTTGAAATGTAATTTATTTACTTAATTTTCAGATCTGATGGTGAAGGAGGAAAGTGAAGTACTGAGTGAAGATGAGGAGAAACATCATGTCAAAAGTGAAACCAAAACTCGCATAAAGGTGGAACATAGTTTTATAACGAAACGAACATCCTGCACTCAGTGTGGAAAGAGTTTCAACCATAAATTTGATCTCAAGCCTCACATGAGGATCCACACTGGAGAGAAACCTTTCACGTGTACTCACTGTGAGAAGAGTTTCAGACAATCATCATCCCTCAATCGACACATGCTTATTCACACCGGAGAGAAACCACACAAGTGTGATCAATGCGGCAAAACGTTTTTGGTTTCTTCAGACTTGAAGAAACATCTTAGAGTTCATACAAACGAGAAACCTTATTCATGTTCTGAGTGTGGAAAGAGTTTTACACAACAGTCAAGCTTAGGAATTCATCAGAAGATCCACACTGGAGTGAGAGAGTATATGTGCTTTGAGTGTGACAAGACTTTTGTTACAGCTGGAAACTTGAAACGACACCAGATGATTCACACTGGAGAGAAACCTTACGAGTGTTCACACTGCGAGAAGAGATTTAATCAGTTAGATGATCTGAAAAGACATGAGAGGATTCACACTGGTGAAAGACCGTTCACGTGTACTGAGTGTGGAAAGAGTTTCAGACAGCCATCAGCCTTCAATCGACACACAATGTTCCACATTAGAGAGAAAGCACACAAATGTGATCAGTGCGGCAAAACCTTTTCAAGGCCTTCAGATCTGAAGGACCATCTTAGAGGTCATACAAAGTAGAAGTTTCAGTTATGTTCTCGTTTTATACACATCAATAAAATTGACCTTCATAAAAATGGGAATACCTTTTACATGCTGTTTTTTGTTAATGAATTGTGCACACTTAGGCCCTATTTTCACGAATGCGTTTTTTTTTTTTTTAACGCGCAAGTTTTGCTATGGTTACGCCATCTATCCACAATGCGCCAGAGTTTTTGAGCCCCGAAAACGGATCGTTTTGGAAACGCTAGAGATGCCGTTTTCATTCTAAAGCGCTGCTGCTCCGTCTCAGTGTGGATGGGGGAAACGGAGACGTCTGAAAACTGAGGCGTGGCTGCTGAGATTCTCTACTCGATTGGGGCTTTTGGGTCTTTGCGTAACCTTCCCTTATTCGTCAAGCCCCTATCACATGACTAAAACGCCACCGGAAGACGGCAAACCAGCCTTCACTGTAAACAACAACATGGACACAGAAATGGGAGCGTTGTTTGCACTATTGTCCATTTTAGGCGCCATTGTGCAGTTAATCTCTGCCTTTTTTACTACAACAGCTGCATATATTCGTCGTCTGTCCATAAAAAGACCTCTCTTGCTTTCTTTGCCATCGGGTTCATCGTTCAACCAGCGTTTGTTGACTAACAATAACCAAATGCCGAGCGAAACACATGCTTCTTGTTTATACTTAAACGCGCATGCCAAGAGTGTGTGAATGGTCACGTGATATACGTTTCTGGTGGCGTAGTGTGGATGGAGATATGTACAGAAATGCTGGGTGAAACGCTAGTGTGGACGCGGATAATTTTCATGCTAAAACGCGTTTTAAAACTAAAACGCACTAGTGTAAACGGGGCCTAAATCACATTGCTTGCATGCTTAGGAAGTTTTGGTTTCCCTTTGCAAAGCAATAAAACAGACACTGCCCCCTGAGGGGTGGAAAGACATGTAATCTTTAGCAGGTGCAGAACATTGGTTTCAGTCGGCTTTTAATTCTTCTTTATTTCTATAGGACTTTTACAATGTAGATTTTGTCAAAGCAGCTTAACATAGAAGATCTAGTTAATTGAAACTGTGCCAGTCAGAGTTCAGTTCAGTGTGGTTTAAATTTCACTACTGAAAGTCCAAACACTGAAGAGCAAATCGATTGATGATCATCTCCACAAGTCTCAAACCAAACAAACCAATGGCAAGGAACAAAACTTCACCAATTGACGAAAGTGAAGGATAAAACCTTAAAAGAAACCAGTTTCTTTTCTGGCCAAATATTTTGTGCAGAGCTGCAGTCTAGGCAGCGGATCTCTGTGGTGTTTTCACACATAGCTTTTTGGTCCAAACTCAATCCAATGTGAGGCGACACAGCTAGGTTTTGTTAGTGCAAGCTGTTTGACAAAGGCTTGGTATGTCTCAGCCATTAGGACAAAGAAACATTATTTAGGGTTTTGACAGTTCTTTGCCAAAGAATATCATCTGAAGGTTTTATTGTTTTCTGTCATTTTGCCACCTTATATAATTTATGTAATTTCGGAAAACATCAAAACAAAGCTTGTCTTTGTATAATATTACATTTTTGTAAGAATATTAATTGGCTGTAATTTCGTTATTCAACATGTACTAATTGTGTCTACAAAGAGAAGCTTTACATTTTTAATGATGCATGATATACAGTATTTTTCTATTTATTTTATTTGCTTCAAGCTGTTTAAAAATGTATGTTATTTTTACAATGTTAAAAACGTTCGTTGATTCATAAAATGATAATTCCATGCGGTTAAATCTGTATTCGGCTTGCTTTATCAACTGTTGCATTGTTAACAATGTTCAAGTACCCAATAAACAGTATGTCACCTCACACATGATTGAGTAATGTGGCTTTTCATCTACATTCACAATTTTTTGTCTGCAGTATTTAAATTTGGCTATATATATATATATATATATATATATTTTTTTTTTTTTAATATAGAAAAAATTAAGATATTGATGTAAATGCAAAAATATATTTGTATATTTTTAATTAATTACACTAAGTAAGTAGTTCATGCTGCAAACGCTCAGGGTGTTTTCACACCTGCCTTTATTTAGTTTGGTTGAATCACACTAGAGTTCATTTTCCCTCTTGATGCGGTTGGTTTGGGCAGGTGTGAATGTAGCAATCGCACTCGGGTGTGCACCAAAGCGAACCAAAAAAGCGCACTGTGACCTTGAAGAGGTGGTCTTGGTACGGTTTCAAACGAACCCTGGAGCGCTTTGTTTGTAGTGAGAACATAATCCAAACTAAAACAGACCCCACCGCAAAAAGTACTGAGCCTATTTGGACTAATCCAGCTGCCGTAGTCCCATGCGCTGTACATTATAGGATGTGGGTGAATAATACATGTTGACAGAAACCAATTTTGAGCAGAGAAAGGGAAAAACATTACCTGATGTATCGTTGGTAATACCTCCATAAGATGACCATGTTGCAGTTTAGCTAAATTAATTCACGGCTCCTCCTGAAGTGACTGAGGATGCGCCTTCACCGATTGCAATGCATTAAAACATTGTTCTCCAGCAGCAGCCGCGCTTCATTCTCGAAATGTATAGTTTGTCTAAAGTGATTTATACAAACTATATAGTATACTATGACCAGGGATTCAATCAGCTACGCAGTCGTCCATCCACATTAAAAAGCGGCTTTTTTCCACACATTAAAAAAAAACCCACAACAATAACAACAGAGATAAAAACAGACACATACATATATCCTGAATCATGCATCTTAGAAATGTAAGGTAGATACAATAGAAAAGGTCCACAGATTTTTTTCAAAAGTCTTTGGTGATCCTCTGACGCTGAACCGTATTTTCTCAGGGGTGCAGTAGGAAATAAGTTCGTTGATCCAATGTTTTGTAGACGGAGGGTGAGATGATTTCCAGTTAATAAAATGCATTCTTTTCCAGCCGTTCAAGCCAGAAGTGTAAAGTATTTTTTTTATGATGAGATGTATCTAGTAGTTCAATGTCCCCTAATATCCAGATTCAATTGTCAATTGTCAATTGAATATTCCCAAAAATCTGCAAAAACTCCAAAGCATATGCAGCAAGTCTAATCAGGTTACTTTGCTGCAAATTACACAGCCATGTATTGTTTCAGTGTAAATTTCACATTATTGTTACAATCAGTGTAAATTAAACCGATTTCTCCATTTATTGTCTTGAAGCTCTGCCACCATCAGTGAAAGACGAGGACGGTTTAATGAAGGACGGTGAGAAGATGAGTGATCCAGAACCCTGCCGAATTAAACAGGAAGAGACTGAAGAACAAATAGGTTTGGGTCTTTATTACTTTTGGGTCATTTATTTTCCTTCGGGATAGTCTCCGTTTCAGATGTTGCCACAGCAGAATGAACCACCAACTGTTCCAGCATGTGTTTTACACAACTGGAAAACACCCACACACAATCATACACTACGGCCAATTTAGTTTATTCCATTCACCTATAGCGAATGTCTTTGGACTGTGGGGGAAACCGAAGCACCTGGAGGAAACAGTGACGGTGAACATGCTAACAACCCTTCCACCCTTACTTTTCGATCAAACTAATTAAAGAGCCCATATTATGGGTTTTTGAAAATGACCTTGCATGCAGTGTGTAGCGCAGCTCTAAGTGAAGTGAAATATCCAGCTGAGGCTTAAAGAGCCCATATGTTGGGTTGAGAACGGTTAAATTTCACTTTTTAAAGTCCCAAACAACAGGATGATATGTATGCAAGGTTAAAAAACACTTTCAATGTCTCATAATATCTATTTATTTTTACCTCATTTTCCCACCGACTCACATATGAATCGTCTGAGCGAGTCTTTTCCCAAAGCACCTCCTTTACGTCACGTCCTTTACGTGTCAGCAGCCCAATGCCAAAACATATTGAAAAAAATCACTGCTTTTGTACAACAGCGTATTGCTATATTCTTCATCATAACAACAAACATTCAGTAATAATTAACACTTCAAGGACTATTGTAAGCCAACAAATAGTTACATTCGGCAGTAAGCTAAATGGCTACCGCTACATGCTGCACGGAGCAAACACAATACAGACAACTACATCCATATTTACCTTGTTACAGTGAACAAGACTGGAAGAACATGCTGGTCCAAATAAACTGGGTATTGATCCATCCTTTAGCAACAATCTTGGACAGCCCTAATATATATATATATTTATTTTATCTTCTTTTTTTGAGCGTATAAAAGCCAAGATGCAAACCAATTTGACCACTTGCACAAATCAACCAAACACACAAATGCTCTTATTAAAGGTGACAGTCTTAACAAGTAGGAGGCACATTTGCAAACTGTTGTCATTCCTACAGAGTTCACCTGAATCCCCTCAAATTAAAGCTGACAGTCTGCAGTTAAAGCACATCTTGTTTGTTTAATTTCAGATCATTATCATATGACACACAAACTCATTATCATATGACACTTTGGTTATCATCTGCTGTAAAAATAAACAAAACAAGTCTAATAAAACGAGTAAAATGTGACTTTATTCATTTTCAGATCTGATGGTGGAGGAGAGTGAACTACTGAGTGAAGATGAGGAGAAACATCAGGTCAAAAGTGAAATCCAAACTCACATGGAGACGGAAAGTGCTGTTAAAGGTTTCCCCTGCACTCAGTGTGCAAATAGTTACAGCCACAAATGTGATCTGAAGCTTCACATGAGGATTCACACCGGAGAGAAACCTTACAAGTGTTCACACTGCGACAAGAGATTCAATCGTTCGGGACACCTGAAAACACACGAGAGGATCCACACTGGAGAGAAACCGTACACATGTACTCAGTGTGGGAAGAGTTTCATACAATTATCACACCTTAACCAACACATGATTATCCACAATGGAGAGAAAACACACAAATGCGATCAATGCGGCAAGACGTTTCCCATTTATTCAGAGCTGAGGGACCATCTTAAAGTTCATACAACTGAGAAGTCCCACTCGTGTTCTGAATGTGGAAAGAACTTTATATGGCAGTCAAGTTTGAAAAAACATCAGAAGATCCACACTGGTCTGAGAGAGTATCTGTGCTCTGAGTGTGAGAAGACTTTTATTACAGCAGGAGACTTGAAACAACACCAGAAAATTCACACCGGAGAGAAACCGTACACGTGTTCACACTGCAACAAGAGATTCAGTCATATAAAACCACTGAAAGTACATGAGAGGATCCACACCGGAGAGAAACCGTACACTTGTACTCAGTGTGGGAAGAGCTTCAGACAATCGTCACACCTTAATGAACACATGCTGATCCACAATGGAGAGAAAACACACAAATGCGACCAATGCGGTAAAACATTTTTGAGGCCTTCAGAGCTGAAGAAACATCTCAGAGTTCATACGAAGGAGAAACCGTATTCATGTTCTGAGTGTGGAAAGAGTTTCACACAGCAGTCACATTTAAGCCAACATCAGAAGATCCACACTGGTGTGAGAGAGTATCTGTGCTTTGCCTGCGACAAGACTTACATTACAGCTGGAGACTTGAAAAAGCACCAGAGGATTCACACCGGAGAGAAACCGTACGTGTGTTCAGACTGCAACAAGTCATTTAGACATTCAGGACACCTGAAAACACACGAGAGGATTCACACCGGAGAGAAACCGTACGCATGCAATCAGTGCGAGAAGACTTTCAGACGACCGTCGAACCTCAATGAACACATGATGATCCACACTGGAGAGAGACCACACAAATGCATTCAGTGCTCCCAAACGTTTTTGAGGCTTTCAGAGCTGAAGAAACACCTTAGAGTTCATACGAAGGAGACGCCACTAGAAGGAGTGTTACACATCAACGAAATTTACCTTCCTGAAAACTTCGCTCCGTATTCACAAGCATCAGATTTCACAGTTAAATATGTCGACGAATTCCAATAGTTTGTAAATAGGCTGGGTGTACATGCTCAATCAGAATTAGAATAATCTTTGTCTATTAATTACAGCTGCATAATACAGTGTGATATTCATGTTATTTTTAATATTATGTAATTTTTAGTCAGCCTCAAAATCTCAGGCTCTCTTTTATTGACGTCCAGCTGGTGGCACTTGAGATGCTTTAGTACAGTGGTGCTCAGCCATGGTCCTGGAGATCTACCTTCTTGCACAGTTCAGCTCTAACCCTGATCAAACAAACCCGAACCAACTAATTAGGACCTTAACACCCCATTCACACAGGGCGTCAGGATCAACGCTTCCCATTCACTTTGAATGGGTGACGTCTGGCGTTGCCGAACTGCATTGTGGATCCATCGGCGCCGCTTCAGTGGCGTTGCTCGCTGCAGGAGTTGGGACTTTCTCAACTTTTTAAGCGCTGACGTACGGTTTCTCAGCCAATCAGATCGCTGTATGCAAATACACCAGCTCAGACAGTAGCCGATTGTTGACTAATGTCATTGGCTGAGTGATGGGAAGAGAAGAGGATGGAGAAGGAACTACTCATGATCTTAAGCAGTGAAGCATGGTGGAAGTAGTGTCATGGTGTGGGCATGTATGGTTGTCAATGGAACTGGTACTCTTGTATTTATTGATGATGAATTTTAAATTAAATCAGGCAATACGTTCTGCTCATATTAAGCCAAATGCTTCAGAACTCATTTGACGGTGCTTCTCAGAGAAGATGGGGAATGACCCAAAGCATACTAAAAAGCAACCAAAGAGTTTTTGAAGGGAAAGAAGTGGAATGTTATGGAATGGCCAAATCAGTCACCTGACCTGAATCCAACTGAGCATGCATTTTACTTGCTAAAGACAAAACCGAAGGGAAAATGCCACAAGAACAATCAGTAACTGAAGACCGTTGCAGTAGAAGTTTGGCAGAGTATCACCAGGGATGAAACCCAGCGACTGGTGATTTCGCCGCGTTCCAGACTTCAGGCTGTAATTGAATGCGAAGGATTTGCAACCAAGTATTAAAAAGTGAAAATTTGATTTATGATTATTATTCTGTCTGATTACTTTCGGCCCCTTAACAAGTGGGAGGCACATATGCAAACCGTTCCTACAGCGTTCACCTGAATACCCTCAAATGAAAGCACATCTTGTTCATTTCAAATCCATTGTGTTGGTGTATACAGCCAAAAATGTTAGAATTGCCAATGTACCAATATTTATAAACCTAACTGTACATGTCCCAGAATGCAATGTAATAGTTGTGTCGCTACAGTGTTGCTCCCATGTGCTCAAGGGTTTAGGGCATTCCATTTAAACCCATTCAGATGTTCCACTAGTAGTGGACCCTTGTGTGACGTGAATGATAGAGTCAAGGACATACAAATTTGGACTGGAATGCAGCCTTACTTCTCAGTTCAAGTTCTCCTCTCGCTGTGATGGATTTCCAACAATTGTTGGGTTCCTGTCTGTCCTTGTAAGAAATGTCTTAATTTTAGCTTGAGTCTTAAAATAAGGAAAGATGAGTTGTGTATTCAGCCTGATGAGGGTGATGTGATCAAAGCCTGGAGTGGAGCAACCCTCTCTACTAAAGCCTCATTCACACTACAAGCGGCTTACAGCGGCTAAGCGACAAATGACTATTCATTTTAACGGAGAGAGACCTACTTCTGTCGACCTTCGTCTATGTGAGCGACTTCCGGCGACCAGCTGGTCATGTTGAGAGACGAGACAAAGTTGAGAATCCTTCAAATTTACGCCAAGGAAGAGCGACTTTCTTGAGCGACAGTCAATAGGAGCACCTGTAGAGTTCACGTGATCCTCTCTCAGCGCACTCAGAGGCTGGTTGTGTTCCCTGTGCTGTAGACCTACACAGACCTGTTTGCAGCAGGTCACCACCCGGAGCGACAGGCAGCTACAAAGTTGCTGCTAGTGTGAACGAGGCATCAGGGTTCTGTACGTCTCTGCTGGGGATCCACTCCAGGTTTGCTGTTTCAGTGTATGGAAAAACTGCAATTTCCACTCCATTTTAAAAGTAATTTACACGTTTATTTTTTATTTCACGATCGCCTGAACACTGCATCTATAATACTGTAGTTAATGGTTTGGGAATTATTCAACATGTTTAGAGTTACACAAACATGTTCAAACTCATACCTGAAGTGCATCTTCCCTTTAGTCCTCTTGACTCTAGCATGTTAAAGGTGTTGCGTGTAAGTTTTTTGACACTACCAATATTTTTGCAGGTATACTTTTTTTTTTTTTTTAATTGTGCTAAGTTAACATATGTTTAACAATAACATTTATTATACACAAACTGGTAATATTGCAGTGGTTTAAAACAGCTTTTTCAATTTGATTGGTCTCAGATATTTAAATAAAGTGTTGCTTGAATTTGGCCTGGAAAAAAAGTGTCGTGTCTATATTCATACATTCATTTTCTTGTCGGCCTAGTCCCTTTATTGATCTGGGGTCACCACAGTGGAATGAATCGCCAACTTATCCAGCATGTTTTACGCAGCGGATGCCCTTTTAGATGCAACCTATCACTAAAAAGACACCCATACACACTCATTCACACATATAGACTACGGATAATTTAGCTTATCCAACTCACCTATAAAACAATGTCTTTTAATCCGGAGCACCTGGAGGAAACCCACGCAACCACGGGGAGAACATGCAAACTTCACACAGAAACACCAACTGACCCAGCCGAGGCTCGAACAAGCGACCTTCTTGTTGTGAGGCAACAGCGCTAACCACTGCTCCATCCCACTGCCTGTCATTTTATTTTACTTTTGTCTAAATTGTCATGACGGCAGAACATGATTCCTGTGGGTTTTGGCTCTCTAGTTTGGTGCGTATCAGATACTGGACAACTGATGTTTATTGGACAAGTTCAAGGTTAGTCAAAATATATCATCAGTGCTCAAAAATTCAATTAATCTTTATTTGTACAGCGCTTTTACAATGTAGAATAGATTGTGTCAAAGCAGCTTCACATGGATTATAAAAAAATTGAAACTGTCAGTCTAGTTTTCAGTGTTGAAGTTCAGTTCAGTGTGGTTTAATTTTCACTGCTGAGAGTCCAAACACTGAAGAGTAATCCATCGATGCGCAGCCCTACAAGTCCCGAACCATGCGAGCCAGAGGCGACAGCGGCGAGAAAAAAACTTCACCAATTGGCGAAAGTGAAGGATTAAAAAACCTTGAGAGAAACCAGGCTCAGTTGGGCACGACGTCTTGTGCAGAGCTGCAGGCACCGGAGGCTGGAGAACGCTGGACGTCCATCACAGAGAAACCACAGGTGAGGGCAGTCACCGGCTGGTAAACAGGCTGGCCCTTCAGGAACAATGCGAGAACTCGTCTGTCACTGAGGTCTTACAGGGATCAGTCTCATGCTCTCCACTCCTCCATGACCACCACAGCAGCTGCTCAGGATACGGCCTGGTCCAGGATTATGGAAACCTCGGGAATAATAAAAACAGACTAACAAGCGCAGGTGCCATTCAAATTATAATGTCTTTTGGGAAGTGTTCCCGGCTCCGGTTGCCCTAAATAATGCAGACTAACAATCCTTTAGAGGATTTGGATTCCAAAGCATTTGTGTTTTATGTGTATGCTAATGCAAAGAGATGTGTCTTTAATCTAGTAAATAGAGAATGGTTGTCTCAAAATAAAAACAAATGAGTGTTACAGTGCTGCAATAGTTTACAGCCTACATGAATAGGCCTGTGAACACTGGGTACAGGCCAGTCAACACTGGGTACGTTTATGTAAAAGTGAAATGAAGACTAATTTAAAGGGGGTTTAAATGAATCGATTCTTTAAGTGAAGTTTATAAACTAATTTGAAGAGGATCACGTGCTTACGATTGCTCACAGCCGGTCCCGCATCAGCTCACGATTGATTCACCAATCAGATGATTCCTAACTCACTATAAATACCCAGAGTTTTCTTATCTCAGGCCCCGTTTACACTAGTGCGTTTTAGTTTCAAAACGGCGTTTTAACATTAAAACGATCCGCGTCCACACTAGCGTTTTACCCAAGCGTCTCTCAACAGATCTTCGTCCACACTACTCCACCAGAAACGTATATCACGTGACCATTCGCGCACTCTGGGCATGCGCGTTCAAGTATAAACAGGAAGCATGTGTCTCGCTCGGCATTTGGTTATTGTTAGTCAACAAACGCTGGTTGAACGATGAACGCGATGGCAAAGAAAGCAAGAGAGGTCTTTTTGAGGACAGACGACGAGGTCGAGTTGTTACTTAAAGTAACAACTGAATATAAAACATCCAAGGCTATCGAAAATACAGTGTTTACGGTAAAGGCTGGTCTGCCGTCTTCCGGTTGACGAATAAGGGAAGAATACGCAATGACCCAAAAGCCCCAATATCGTAGCGGATCTCAGCAGCCACGGCTCTGTTTTCAAAGGTCTCCGTTTCCCCCATCCATACTGAGACGCAGCAGCAGCGTTTTAGAATGAACACGGCCTCTCCAGCGTTTCCAAAACGCTCCGTTTTCGCGGCTTAAAAACTCCGGCGTAGTGTGGACGGATGGCGTAACCGTAGCAACACTTATGCAGTTTAAAACAAAAACGCATTAGTGTAAACGGGGCCTTAGTGTTGGATGTTTGGACCAGTCTGGTGGCCAATCTTAATTGATTGCTCAAAATATTGCAATGCAAACAACATCATGGGCGACATGGGTGCAAGTCTTGCTTGTGCATTTGTGACCAAAACAGTCTTTGTGATGTATCAAGGGCCACGGTATTGAGTAATGCTAGCAAACCACCACGGAGAACAAACCACAATTCACAGGAGTAACGGTGGACACAAGAGGAAGCTGTCTGAAAAGGATGTCCGGATGCTAACCTGGATTGTATCCAAAATACATAAACCACAGTAGCCCAACTTACAGCAGAATTAAATGTGCACCTCAGCTCTCCTGTTTCCACCAAAACTGTTGGTCGGGAGCTCCACAGGGTCAATATACTTGGCCGGGCTGCTATAGCCAAAACTTTACTCACTCGTGCCAATGCCAAACATCAGTTTCAATGGTGCCAGCAGCGAAATCTTGAGCTGTAGACAATGCAAAACGTATTGTTCTGTGATGAGTTCATTGTCGTTCCCACATCTGAGTGAGTTACAGTGTGGAGAAGCCCCAAAAAAGTTTTACCCAGACTGTTGCATGCCCAGAGTGGGGGTGACCCGGTGGTTCAAACATTAAAACCTAATGGCGGTGCTGTGTATGAGGATGATTTGATGAGTGGTTTGATGAAAATGAAAGTGATGTGGAACATCTCCCATGGCCTGCCAGTCCCCAGATGTAATATTATTGAGCCACTTTGGTGTGTTTTGGAGGAGTGAGTCACAGAGCGTTTTCCTACACCACCATCCCGTATTGACCTAGCCACTATTCTGCAAGAAGAATGGCTCAAAATCCCTCTGGCCACCGTGCAGGACTTGTATCTGTCATTCCCAAGACTAACTGATGCTGCATTGGTTGCTAAAGAGGCCCTACACCATACTAAAGAATTACTGTGGTCTACAACCAGGCGTTGCAGATGCATTGTCCAACCCTTGTGAATACTAAACAGTATGCGACCCAAGTTAGATCGCTGACGAAAACCATGGCAGACCTGTCTAATTTCAGAGGAATTGATGTTTTCTGATGATTAGACATGAAACGCCTTTAAGAAAATGTTTTGCTGCATTGACGTCATTTGCTCTGCTTTTCTCCACTGTGGATTTCCATGTGTTTCTTAAGCTGAAACAAATATGTGAAACTCGTCAGACACTGATCACACTTGTACGGTTTCTCTCCAGTGTGAGTCCTCTCATGTGATTTCAGGCTTCCTAACTCACCAAATCTCTTGTTGCAGTGTGAACACTGGTACGGTTTCTCTCCAGAGTGAATCCTCTCATGTGTTTTCATGCTTCCTAACCGACTGAATCCCTTGTCGCAGTGTGAACACTTGTACGGTTTCTCTCCAGTGTGAATTCTCTCATGTCTTTTCACATCCTCTAACTGATAAAATCTCTTGTCGCAGTGTGAACACTTGTACGGTTTCTGTAACTCACCCCACACTGAGTGCAGGTGAACGGTTTCTCTCCAGTGTGGATCCTCATGTGTTTTTTAAGGTTTGATGACTGTCTGAAACTCTTCCCACACTCAGTGCAGACGCAACAGTTCTTGTTTCTTCTGTTCATAAAATAAACATCCGAAGTCTGTAATGGAGATATTTTTTCATCTTTGACATGTCGTTTCTCCTGTTCACTCTCCTCAATCTCTTTAATTAGGTCTGAAATGAAGGTAAAATAAAGTTCAGTTTTTAATAAGTCATAAATGCTGAGCAAATGTTGAAGAATTGAGGGTGCTTTCACACAAGCACTTTTGGTCCGCACCCGTGTTCGTTTGACGTCATAGTACGGTACGTTTAGCTAGTGTGAACATGTCTTCTGAACTCAGGTGCGCACCCGTGAACCGTACCCGAGTCCGCCTGAAAGAGGTGGTCTGGGGTACGGTTCACTTGTAGTATGAATGCAATCGTACCAAAAGCTGGAAGTGAACCGTCAACAGTACAGCAAACTACAGTTTTTATAACATTCGTGTGTGTGTTTGAGTGTGTGTGTGTCTGAGTGTCACGTAATATACCTTGCTGACAAGCGGGACTGAGCCAGGGTAAACACAGTGATAATGTCTGCTTGTCTCCTCCAAAAACAGCTTGGACATTGCGTGATGTTCTGAACGTGTATAATATGTTTGCGGCAGATAGACGTGAGTCGCTTTCTGTATGTCCAAAATCAAAAGGTTCATTAAAAGCGAAACGACCGCGATGTGAGGAGTGTGGACGTCTTTTCATTTTGGCGCTTTGCTGTCGTGTCCGTCACCAGGCAACAGCGGTACACAAAACAGCAGCTTGATGACGCAAGCGTACCGACTTCAGGAGGAAAAAAACAGTGTGAACACAAACCAACGGAGAAGGTGGTAAAGGGGGACAATCGAACTTGGGTACAGTCCAGGCAATTGAACCAAGTGTGAAAGTACCCTAAAAGACACTGAAATCTTTGAGTACACAAAATATTGACGCACATTAATGTAAAATAAATTAGATCATATTTAGTTTGGTCGTATCCAGTGGTCGACTGAGAAATCACCAAGACTGATATATTGGCTGATATTTGTGATCTCAAAAATCGGCATTGGATGTTCGAGGCGACACTTTTATTGTGACAGTGAAGCAGACCTTTAATTTAACGCCGTTGCAGCTGTTGAAATACGTTTGGTCACACTTCATCACATCTACATGTCTTCTAATTCTGATTAGTAAGCTGTTAGGTTGGGGTTAGGGGTAAGGTTAGTGTAAGTTGACATGTACTTGCCAAGTTTCTTATAGTCTTTAAATGTCAATTGAATGTCAGTATCAACAGATATTAAGTAGACAGTCTACTAATTATCAAATGGACCATCAAAATAAAGTGTTACCGGACTTTTTATGATTTTAACTTTGTCCTGTGCATTATTAGACTAAACTTTGCATTGATAGTTTAATTCTGTTTTTAATTAATTACAATTTATGCTGATGTGTTTATTCTTATATATCCTTGCTCCATAACAGCTGTGGCTTTGTGTGACTGATAACCAAGAAGTTAAATTCTGAAAACTTGTTATCAGCAAAATGTTACAACTCTTTTCTTTCAGAGTGTGCTTATTTACAGGAAGAATCACAGATGGGAGGGTGTAGGCTCATTCTCTTGTGGGCTCTGTTATGTGCTTAACCTCATATACCCTTGCTCCATAACAGCTGTGGCTTTGTGTGACTGATAACCGAGAAGTTAAATTCTGAGAACTTGTTATCAGCAAAATGTTACAACTCTTTTTTTTTTCCCAGAGTGTGCTCATTTACAGGAAAACTCACGGATGGTGCAGGCTCACTCTCTTGTGGGCTGTTATGTGTGTGTGTGTAACTTTTTCTGTGCAGAGTGTCTGTTCTACCTAGCATCTGCTGATAGGTGGCCTACCACTGGTTGAGAAAACAGATGAAGCACTGGGGTTGAAGAGAGATGTAGATTGTGTTAGTTGAAGTATGTGTGTGCTCAGCAGACACAGACTGCCTTTGTTGCCGTTCTGTAAAGCTTTATTCATCTACATCTAATTGATTAAACTCATTTCAAGCCTCTGACTGATGTTTTAACCTGGGAGGGCTAGGAAAGGTCCAACACTGTGCACACTGTGATTATGTTCTCCCCTGCTCTTTGAGCACATTCACCACTCCGTCATTCAGTCAGTTCTGTCTAAAGCCGCCTTTCCACTGCACACGACAAACGACAAGCGACAGACCGGAAGTCATTCATTTCCAATGGAGAGTAGTCCGGGAGCTGCGTGGAGTTCCGATCATCTCCGTATGCGGGAAATTCGGATCCGATTTGAGCCGCGGATCCGTTGAAATATTTGAACTCCTGTGACTAGACCGTATGCGACTGGCCGACCGGAAGTAATGTATTTCAGTGTTGCCCAAGCAAGTCCGTGCGCGCGAGATGAGAAATAGGGTTTTTTCGTAATTTTTTTTGAATCAGAAAAAGTCTGTATTAAAAAAAACATTCATAAATGAGTAATAAAAATATTATTATAGACATTTTAGCGGCCTATGAGTTTCAGTATTCATTTATTCATTCATTCATTCAACCATGGTGAACACACAGAGAATAAAGGCTCTTGCTCTTGCACTCCTATTGCGTACACTGCGAAAGTCTTTAATTTCGGACACTGCGAGTTATCAGCGTCTCCCCCATGGTGCCCCACAACACTGAAAATACTGTGCGACTGCCACAAGGGGGCGTAATCCGACAGTCGTGTCCAAATGTCGTGTGCAGTGGAAAGGCGGCTTAATACAGGGATGTCCAAACTCGGTCCTGGAGGGCCGGTGTCCTGCAAAGTTTAGTTTCAACCCCAATCAGACACACCCGGGCTAGCATATTAAGCTCTTACAAGGCTTTCTAGAAACATCCTTGTAGGTGTTAAGGCAACTTGGAGCTTAAATCTGCAGGACACCGGCCTTCCAGGACCAAGTTTGAACACCCCTGGTCTAATACCAACTATAAATAATAATCAGACAGAACTGTTTAAACTCAGTAATTCAAGTGTGTACAACATAATTATAACAAATGCAAATTAATAGTAATCAAGGCAAATAATACTTCCTCGTTTGCCATCTGCACAATATTTGCTATATTCAGATAGTTGGTAGATTTATTTGCTATATTATACTCATATATTTGTTATCGTTATTCAAGAGTCAGCAATAAACACCAACCTATTTGTTCTTCAGTGTCTTCCAGTTTAATTCTGCAGGGTTCTGGATCACTCATGTTCTCTCTGTCCTTCAGTAAACTCTTTGCAGATATCACTTCTTCTTGATGGTCTGATGCTCATCTTCTCTTAATGTGGTCTGATGGGAATATTCCAGTGTTTATAGCTGAGGGAGGAGGTGCTTCACTAAAGGAGGAGGGGCTTCAATGAAGGAGGAGGAGCAGGTCTACCTAGACAAACAAAAAATGTTTTATACTATGGACTTGTTCACAAACGTAGCTAAGAACTACAGCAGTCACCAGAAGTATGTTGTATCTGGTTTACTTTTTGGCATAATCTACCTGTCACATTGTTTATTTTTCATTGTTTTAAATTGATAATAAGAGATAATAGCTTTTATTTTCAGCTCATTTTCATTATTAATCACAAGCTTACGGGACGAGTTGACACAGAATAGATCATCCATTCGCTACGCCTATTTATGAACAGAAACGATGAGCTGAGACTCGACAGCAACTGTGTTGATCCACTAAAACAACTATAAATAGCAGCACAGCCTAAAAAACACGCCATTATACTTTTACTTTCTGTGCAGTTCTTTCTGTGCGTGTAAAACAAATTAAATTACATATAAAGGTTATTATTAATATTATCACCACAGTGTACAAATATACGACTATTAAATTCTGTTTCTATTCAGCGGCACATAATGGAGTCACATATTTTATTTCTTTTATTTCCAGTACAGCTTGTTTGTATGAAAGGTAAATCCTGCCAATATTAAATAAGGTAGGTATTTTGCGAATACTGGCATATTGGCAGGTATTTTGCGGGCAGTGTTCTATAATGAAATTGTTGTTGCTGGTTTTCATTTTAATTTTGGTTTTATTTATTTAAAATTGGCAGGATTTACCTTCCATACTATTATAGCGTGAACATTAATAACAGGCTTTGTAAAAATTTAGTTTGCATTTTATTTTTCGGTTTGGTTTTTCATTTTAATTTTGGCAGTCTTGACGCGGAAATGCAGTGAAAATGAAATCTTAAATGAGCAACTTCATTTTATTTATCAATTTGACAGGGGCGATGTGTTGTCACAGTGAAAATTAAAATTAAATAATTTCATTTCATTTTTAATTTTGGCCGGTATTTTGCGGGCAGTGTTTTATAATGAAATTCAAGGCTCAACAATAAGGACTGCACGATGGCCCGGGTACAGTGTGAGAGATGCTCGGGACAGTAGACAGAATCGTTACTGGCTCGATCAGGCCAGTGCTGCCTTGTCACTAAATTTTAATTTGCCTGCGACTATTTGTCAATTGCATGCATATACAGTCTTAAAATCAAGAAATAGTTTGTGCTTTTAAATATTTAAACGCTACCTTCTCTGTGAAGTCGTAAATACTATATTGCTTTTTTGGGTTCCTCTTATCTGATTGGATGTTGTGAGCAGGTTATTTTTTTCCGTAACCTGGTAAAAACCAACACAGCAAGAGACGACAACATGACGGCAACATCAGATTATGAGGCTAAAAGAAAATGTCTGTTTTGTGATGTTTTGCTGTCGTTTTTAAGTCAGCAAAGTTTTGTTTTGAGATAAAATACCTGCACATTTTCCTCAACATTTTTAGAAATTATTTTTGACACAATATTTAAAATATGTGGCTAAGAAATAGCAAATCACTTTTTTGGTGGGGCCAGTGAAAAATGTTGGCGGTGCAAGCAAAAAATCTGAACCACTTGTCCAATCGGGCCAGTAAAAAAAATCCTTAGTGTTGAACCCTGAAATTGTTAATCTGGTTTTTATTTTAATTTTCAATGTTGGTTTTATTTATTTAAAATTGGCAGGATTGACCTTCCATCCGTTTGTTCGCTAATGAGAAAGAAAAACAAAGACTTCTGGTGACAGCAGAAATTAGTCCATTCAATCAATTTTCTATTTTAAAAATAAATAAACAAGCAAATTACATCAATTTTATAGCAAAATAATAATAATAATGAAGAGAATATGTTAATATGTTAAATATAGCCAATCAAATGTAACCAATAACATATTTAAAGGAATACATATTAACTTCAACAGAGTTTAACCTTTTCTTTTCTTTTATAACACAGATTTCATCATAGAATAATGCTTAATGCTGTTATGATGTCGAGCAATAAGGTTGAAAGTTCCTTTTACAGCTAAATAATACTTCATTAAAATATTGTGTTTCTCTTCATAAAAATCTGAACTATCTGAGCTTGTCTGTTTTAGTCAAATATGTTTGAATTTTGTTATATATATATATATATA
>CAIGQQ010003503.1:2596608-2608709 GCA_903798035.1 Danio albolineatus | reverse complement strand
AACAGCATTCACACAACATACAGAAAACATCAAAACAACATCCACATACCTGTAACATCAAAACAACATCCACACAACATTCACAAAACATCAAAACAGCATTCACACAACATACAGAACACATCAAAACAACATCCACACAACATTCACAAAACATCGGCACAACATCAACACAACATTCACACACAAAAACAAAATCAACAGAACAACCAGACAACATCCACACACCATCTAAACAAAATCAGTGTTTCCCAGTACTGGGTTGCAGCTGGAAGGGCTTTGTAAAACATATCACTGTGTAAAACATATCCTGTATAAGTTGGTGGTTCATTCCGTTGCGGTGACAACCGCTGAATAAAAGGACTAAGTTGAAGGAATATGAATGAATGAATTTCACCCTGACCTGAATGCAATAAATGAATACAAGACGGCTATGGTGATCGAAAATGTCAATAGGGACTTTGAGGAATTGAGGAAGGATACAAAATAACCCACGAGTCCCAATCTAGTAGCGAATGTCACCAACTATGCGTTTTCAGGAGTCTCCTTTCTGTTCCATCCACACTGACACAGAAGCAGCATTTCCAAATAAGAACTGCCTTTGCAGTGTTCAAATTTTGGGGGTCGATAACTTTGGGTGAGTGTGAGTGTTGGGTGTAACGCGTTACTGTAATTAAATTACTTTTTCACTGAAAAAGCAAAGTAACTAATTACTGTTCATTTTTAGGTATTTTAATTACAGTTCCTTATAATGTACCTGTGTTACATTGTAAAATAATTAAACTCGCTGAATAATTTTACACAATTTTATTAATTTATGTTCTAAAGGTAAAAGTAAACTCTGGCGCTTTAAAATCATGGTAGTGCAGATGCGTGTGATAGTGCCGCGCGCCAGTTTGCTGCTAGTCATAAAGCGGAAGATGTCGGACTCAGCTGAAGCGAGTGGCTGTTTTACCAAATGAAAATATTCCCAGACAAGAACATTACAGTATTAATCCATTTATTTTTCCCCATTGCGCGCCTGCGTGCTGTAGCGCACGGCTTTTTCAAGGCTATCGCGCACCTTACATGGGCTATGAAGATTACTATGAGAAAGGCTAGGATGACTAGCAGATGTGACAGAGGGAGTCGGTGAATTTAACATGACTGATGCTGCTCTGTTTACAGAGTAATAAGACACCTTTTGCTCGATCGGATCACAGGTAAACAAGAGACACAATCCAGCTCAAAAACATGCCGTATAAATCTGAAGCCTTTTGTCCACTTCCGATCAAACTGCACGGGCTTTCATTCTAATACCGCTGAAAATAATGCTGTTTTTGTAAAGCTTGCATGATCCTGCCTGATCGATAGATATGCAGAATAATATTTAAGAAGGTTACACTGCATACTAAACATTATTATGCATGTAATTATTATAGATTTAAAAAAAAATAGAATATAATAAAGATGATTCAGAAAACTAAAAGGCTAAACTATTTCATGTTTGACTCGTATGTTTTATCTAAGTATTTATTATTTACAGAGATACATTTTTATTATTTGTCCACTCAAGGTTTATAGGGATTTCAAGAAGTATTTAGTTAAGTTACTTATAGAGTAATTAAGTTACTTTTCAGACACAGTAATTAGAAAAGTATTTTAAATACAATATTGATTAAGTAATTAGTAATTAATTACTTTTTAAAAGTAACTTACCCAACACTGGTGAGTGTGGACGAAAGGCATAACCGTAGACATGGTTATGCGTTTAAAACTGAAATGGATTTGAACCTCAGATCTGTACCCAGGCATTCTTATCAGGTGCTTGTGTGTGTTTGTGTGTGTGTGTGTGTGTGTGTGTCTGGTTGCCATGTGTGAGGTGGCTTGTGGCCACAGTCTTGCCCGGAAAGGCTTGGAGCGAAGCGAGTCATTAGGAAGTGCGTCTGTCTGGATTGCATTAGGACTCAGGTAATGCAACTCTTACAAGATCGGCTCAAGCAAGCGGGCGGGGGGGTTTGTTACGTGAGAGGGCTCAAGGGGAAAACAAGACAAACAGCCTGTCCAGAGAAAGCCAGTGCTAAAATGTTACCCACAGCTGCAGTTTTGACTGCACATCCCAACAGTCTGACAGCGTTTGGTGTTTCTCATGGCGGCTCTGTTTAGATTGGCTCTGTGTGCGTTTCATCAAACATTCATGATTCACTCCGGACAGCGCATGAGAGCCAATCTCCATTCCTGCACTGTGGATCCATGCTTCTGTGAACGTGAGGTAGAAGCGAGCAGGCGTTTCAGACAGATGGTAAGATAAACATTCCTGTACTGTAGTCATCATCATCATTTCTAGAAGCTGTTTCTGCCAGACCTGGTAAGTGGGTAGTTGACAAAAAGGCAGTAAATTATGCTTCTTCTTTTTGTAAAACACTATTTCTGAAGAAAAAAATAGATATATTTGTGTAGTTTGAAGTCCATACCTGTCAACCCTCTCGTTTTTCTGGGATTCTCCCGGATCTTACAGTTCTATCCCGCTGTATTTTCCTGTATTTCTCCCATAATTTCAGTCTTTCTCTGAAGGGTGGCGATAAACATTAAAGAGCCGATCCTCCCTATACGCAACCCATACCGCCGAACCACCAGGGGCCGCCCCTTGCTCTTAAATGTGAGTCAGTTCTGTGCTTTCGGTTTATTTAGGCATGAAACACTTTAAAATAAATATAAAAACGGCGGGATTCCCTTTCCTTTTCATTACTGGTGCATTCGCTCCTCCTATGCAGTCCTCAAACAGGTCATAAAGCGATGCGTGACTGTCAGCAGACGCGCTCCGTAGTGATAAACAGACGCTGTTTCCCAAACGGATTCTGTACATGTGCTTTGAGGCGCGGCGAAAGTGGATACTGGGTTTTGTGTGCGTGTTTGAACAGACATATACACATAATTCATAATAGTAACTTCTTAGTATTTTTTTTTCAAACTAATTTAGTCCTAAATAAGAATAAAAAGTTAGGAAAGCAGTAGAATGCTTTTATTATAACGTTAGATGTGTGCATTTGTAAAGTGATGCCTCTGTTATTTAATGTAATCAAACAAAAAATCCGAATAAATGAGATTCATTCGCTGCTCTTTAATCAGAATGTGTGAGTTAAACAGTGAAGAAAAGATCAATGAGATTTGAGATACTTCTTTATAACTGTTTGCTAATTTATTTGCTGCTAATGTTTATGTTTTTTTTTTATAAATAATAGTAATTATAAGACATATTACAGACCGTTTAACTGTTTATTAACAATAAAACAGCTCCAGAAGAACATATTTAGTAATTTGGGGATTTTTTTAGGGGGGTGGGGGGTATCCCTTATTATGGTGGGCACATCCCTTATTTTCACATGCCAATGTTGACAGGTATGAAAGACTGATGTTTGAGAAAATATAAGGGGTCACTAAATGTATTCCTTCCTACACTAATTTTAAAAATATTTTTTTCTGAACTGTACATTGAATCCGTCCTATGGTGGGACAAAAAAATTAAATACTCAAAATACAAATAGTTTAGAAGCAATTAATCTATGATTTTTTGTAGTTAAACCATAGTAACCACAGAATGATCTATAGTTTTACTATGGTTTTTGTTGTAAACCACCGTGACCCCCTCAAAAAACTATATTTTTACTATGGTTTTGTAGTAAAACCATAGTAACCACTAAACGAACAATAGCTTTTACAGTTGTAAAACTGTAAGTAAAACCATTACACTACAAAATAAATCATGGTTTTACTATAGCAATATTGTAGTGCTATCCTAAAACTATAGGAACCATGACATGTTTTTTAAAGAGTACTGTGGTTTAAAAACCATGGTAACTAGTCATAGTTCCTATAATCTTCTTATATTTTACTCTAGTAAAACCTTTGTATCAAAACCATGATTTTTAAAACCACAGTACGCACCTAAAACAAACATGGTACAGTTATGCTTACTACAGTTTAAATACAGTAAAACCAGGATTCATTTTTGTAAAGGAGTTTTACCGAGCGGTCCATGGAAGACAAAAAATGTTTAATCATTTAAATATTCGCTTTTGTCATGTGTTACAGTGAAAATGCAATCTGACGTCAACAACTCAAATAATAAGGTCCATTGATTCTTCTGTCTGCGTGTGTTTGAGGAGGCCACGTTTTCACATGTGAGAGACAATGACAAATCGAGTGTCGTAAAGCAGTGAGACCTTTCTCGAAATACGTTTAATTGATATTCTTCAGAATAAAGGAAGCAGATGGCGCGCAGCATCATTTACTGTACCGTGGCGTGTGGCACTCAGGAGCAGATCATCTGGAAGCAGTATCATTCCGGTCCGCCCTCAGCTGCAGGGAACAACCAAGACTGCGTTTCCCAAACAATGACATACCTCACTGGTATGATGCTTTGCTGGAGAAACTGACTAGCTAGTTCTCCAAACTGTTTCACACCAATTTTGAACCAAGTTCGTTAGTAATGCTGTTATCGAGGTGCTGTGACAACTGCTGGCGATTAAATAGTTTAAAATCCAAATAAAGTGTGTCATTGAGGTTTAAGTTGGGGTTTCAAAGCTTGAGATTGTTTGTTTTGTTTCAAAACGCGGATTAAAAATGTTATAGTGTTTGGATTGATTCACTTTTCTAGTCATTATTTATAAATGAACCAAAATCTGCCCTCCTCTCATTGGTCAAAATGCAGTGGTTAATATTAAGCTCCAAAGGCTCAGGCCCAATCCCAATTCTCCCCCTTAGCCCTTACCCGTACCCCTTGTATTGCGCGTTCACGTCAAGGGGTAGTAGTGTCCCAATTCTCTTTAGTTTGAAGGCGTAGGGCTAAGGGCGAGGGGTATACACCCCATCGAACGAAGATTTTTCAGGATCACACTTAAAACGGAGGGGTAAGAAAATTTCCCAGAATGCACCTGCCTCAGCGGCAGGATAGCTGAACCCGGAAGTAAGGAGATCCACAAATTAGTATGTTCTGTCATTATTACGAATTTTTACGACAAACAAACACGTTTTAATATATTCATAACTGCGTTCATGTTTTACCGTCATGCTTTAAAAAAAAAAACCAAAAAAACACTAAATTTGGCGATTTATAATCCATAATCATAACTCCTGTACAGCAGTCCCACAACATTCTGACACACGATGACACTGGAATACCCTGTCAGTAATGTCTAGTGTCTGGGAATGAGCTTTTACAGTGTCTGCTATAATGTTAAAAGTGTGTTTACACAGATAAATATGGCCACTGTGTAAACACACAGTACAGTTACGAGCTTATCGCCACATTAGATCGTTATGATAACATAATATATGCCTTCAGTGATTTCCTGAAGATAAACACCAAACAATAACACAACTGGAGTAACTCCAGCAGTCGTGATCGTCTGATCTCATAAGAAGCAAGAGATGGTGATGACATATGATGACGTGTGCAGGTGTTGAAGTGCTGTCCCAATTCTTAGGGGGAAGTTTTGAAGCCCTTCCCCTTAACCCTAGGTTGTAAGGGCCAAGGGGAAGGGGTACAAAAATAGAATTGGGCCTTAATGTTAAATATGGAATGAAAATCAAGACTCGCCAAGCACACACACATGTAATGTAATCTATATTTTATATATAGCGCATTTATCGTGTATGGCCAAAATCCCAAAGTGCTTCACAATCATGAGGGGGGTCTTTCCTCACCACCACCAGTGTGCAGCATCAACTTGGTTACTCACTGAAGCTAAGCAGGGCTGAGCCTGGTCAGTACCTGGATGGGAGAGCACATGGGAAAACTAGGTTGCTGTTGGAAGTGGTGTTAGTGAGGCCAGCAGCGGGCGCTCAACCTGTGGTCTGTGTGAGTCCTAATGCCCCAGTATAGTGAAGGGGACTCTATACTGTCAGTGGGTGTCGTTTTTCGGATGAGATGATAAACTGAGACTCTCTGTGGTCATTAAAAATCCCATGACACTTCTCGTAAGGAGTAGGGGTGTAACTCCGGTGTCCTGGTTAAATTTTTCGTTTTAAAATGCATAAGTTTTGCTATGGTTACGCCATCCGTTCACACTACGCCAGAGTTTTGAGTTTACTTTTGGGTCATTGCGTAACCATTCGTCAAGCCCCTATCACATGGCTATAATGCCACCGGAAGACGGCAGACCAGCCTTCACTGTAAACAACAACATGGACACAGAAATGGGAGCGTTGTTTGCTATTGTGCAGTTAAACTAAAGGTTTTGGGCTACACCGGAAAGAACCAGTGCCATCGCGTTCATCGTTCAACCAGCGCTTGTTGACTAACAATAACCAAATGCCAAGCGAGACACATGCTTCCTGTTTATACTTGAACGCGCATGCCCAGAGTGCGCGAATGGTCACGTGATATACGTTTCTGGTGGAGTAGTGTGGACGGAGATATGTTCAGAAACGCTGGGTGAAACGCTAGTGTGGACGCCGATCGTTTTCATGCTAAAACGCCATTTTTAAAATGAAACTCACTAGCGTAAACGGGGCCTATGTTCGCCAACACATCATATCCTACAATCCCAACCCCTCGCCCCACCGGGAGCAGGAACGGTCGCAGTGGGAGGAAAACGGGGTGGGTCGGACAGCGCGTGAACAAATCATGAATATATGTGGGAGTGGTCGGGTTCAGACTAAAACCTGGCCCCCCACCATGATTTTGAAACACTTTGGGTGTATGGCTATACAAGATAAATGCGCTATATAAGTAAGGGGTAAAGGGGAGGTTAAATGATTTTAATGGAGGCAAAGGACCCCACGACGCGCAGCGGTCAGACTGACCGTTAGGATACACCAAAGATTAATTATATATCCCGTTTCAACAACAGAGATGCAAGAGATTAGATCCAGCAGGGTAGAACCGAAGATTCTATGGCCGACTTAAAGCTTCCCTTGGGGGGAGCCGTTCGCGGAGCTGCCACTGACCGCCTGGAGCTTCCAACATTTTTTAAAACGCGCTTTTCTTACACACAAACTGCCGATTTGTCTTTAAAATAGCTACATTCTCGCTTGAAAAACTCTTCAAACTTGATTTTGTGGCATAGTTGATGAGTATTTTCCTAATTTCCGGATTTCCCGTCCACCATTAACAGCCCTCATCGGTTTCATGCGCAGCACATGCGAGTTGCTATAGTAACTTTAAACGTTTGGGAGAAGCGCATTTATTTCCAACAGTGTTCAAAACTGACTGGAACTACCTGTGCGTCTCAACGAAATATACCACACCCTCCAGCCAATCAGGATCAAGAATTTCAACAGACCATGGAATAAATACACATTACTTAATACTACAAATAAGCTTACTTCAACAACGAACTTAATCACTTTACTTAGATTGAATTATTGTGTTTACATTAGGTAAATCCCATTAAGACGGACCATGTAAACATACTCAGTGCTTTAGGCATTTAACCAAGAACCTGTTTTTAAGATAAGTAGAAAAATCTGTTTAATTTAGCATTAATGTGCGCAGCTGTGCATCCCAGAGAGCCGCATGCAGGGAGAATATATATTTATAGGATTCTGCGCTCTGTTGAGGAGCCGTGCACGTTATTAAACAGCCTTTTCTGCTTATCTTCTTCTGATGTCTGGAAGCTTTTATTCACATGCACACCAGCAGGCGCACAGGCTTGAGAGCCATGCACATGCTCTTCCAGCACATAAAGCGTTGTGGAGAGGCTGCAGGTGTTTGGAGCGTCTCGAACAGACTCCTGCCAGACACAGGTGCACCGCAGCACCTCAACAACCCTCAATCACTCCACCTTGTCTGACGCAAGAGCTGCTGAAGAAACCTCAGGACTTCAAACACACGCTGCCAAGACCAAATCCCTTGCGATGACTGTATCAATATATTGCGTGGATTCCTTGTTGATTGCTGTCCTAAATCAGCCCCCAATCCAGATTCAACAAATATTTTCTTTAAAGGACCACTCCACTTTTTTTTGGAAATAGGCTCATTTTATAACTCCCTTATGCTGCGGTCACACTAGAGGTTGAGCATGCAAAATTCTGTTGTACGGTACTGCGAAAAGGGGCGGGATTAAACAAGATGATTAGACATAAAAAAGCAAGCGATTGCTCCATATTTTAAATTTCTGTTCTGTTTAACATCTATTTAAAGTTGAAATCAGAATTTTTAGCCCCCCTTTGAATTTTTTTTTTAATGTTTCCCAAATGATGTTTAACAGAGCAAGTAAATTATTATCAGTATGTCTGATAATATATTTTCTTCTGAAGAAAGTCTTATTTGTTTTATTTCGGCTAGAATAAAAGCAGTTTACAATTTTTTAATGGTGCTTTTACACTTGGTTCAATTGCCTGGACCGTACCCAAGTTCGATTGTCTCCCCTTGCCACCTTCTCAGTTGGTTTGTGTTCACACTGTCTTTTTTCCTCCTGAACCCCGGTACGCTTGCATCATCAAGCCGCTGTTTTGTGTACGGCTGTTGCCAGGTGACGAACACGAATACAAAGCGGCAAAATAGAAAGACGTCCGCACTCCGCACATCGCGGTCGTTTCGCTTTTACTGAACCTTTTGGTTTTGGACATACAGAAAGCGACTCGTGTCTATCTGCCGCAAACATAATATACACGTTTAGAACACCACACAATGTCTGCAGAAGCTGTTTTTGGTGGAGACAAGCAGACATTATCACTGTGCTTGCCCTGGCTAAGTCCCACTTGTCAGCAAGGTACAGTACGTGATACACAGACACACACGAATGAACATTATAAAAACTATAATTTGTTGTACTGTTGATGGTTCACTTCCACTATTTGGTACGATTGCATTCATACCAGAAGTGTACCGGACCAGAGTTCACGTGAAATGTACCACGGGTGCGCACCCGAGTTCAGAAGACGTGTTCACACTAGCTAAACGTACCGTACTATGATGTCAAACGAACCCGGGTGCTGACCAAAAGTGCTAGTGTGAAAGCACCCTAAGAACCATTTTTAGGTCAATATTATTAGCCCCTTTAAGCTATTTTTTTCAATAGTCTACAGAACAAACCATCATTATACAACAACTTGCCTAATTACTCTAACCTGCCTAGTAAACCTAATTACCGAGTTAAGCCTTTAAATGTCACTTTAAGCTGTATAGAAATGTCTTGATCTAGTAAAATCTAATAAAATATTATTTACTGTCATCATGACAGATAAAATAAATCAGAGATTAGAAATGAGATATCAAAACCATTATGTTTAGAAATGTGTCGAAAAAATCTCTCTGTTAAACAGAAATTGGAGAAAAAAATAAACAGGGGGGCTAATAATTCTGACTTCAACTGTATATATATCCCCCACACTGATTTATATATATATATATATATATATATATATATATATCTAAACCTACAAATATATATATATATATATATATATAAACACTGTATATCAGTGTGGGCAAAAAAACAACAACAACCATAAATCAATAAACAGGAAATCAATAACAAGAAACCAATATTTTCCACCGATATATTTCTTCTATTTAAGCACTAACCCTCTTCATTTTATATTCATAATTTTATATTTAGTATATTTTATATTTAGTATCTCAATGACACATAATTTTGCTTGTCAATCTATTTTTTTTTTATTTAAAGGGGTAGTTTACCCAAAAATTAATCTTCTGTTATTGTTTACTTACCCTCACAACCTTAAGTTTCTTCTTCCAAAAGAATTTCGATCAATGGTTAAAGGTTTGCAGCTTTCTTCAAAAAGTCTTCGTTTGTATTCAGCAGAACAAAGAAATTCATAAGCTTTTGGAAGCACTTTTAATTGATATTTTTGGGTGAACTATCCCTTTAAGAATAAACAGATATTTATACTGGAAAACAAATCAAAAATCCTGCATGAGAAAACCTTTTTAACAGCACACCGAAAGCCAAAAGGGAAAAATCCTAGTTATGTCAGTCACAATAACACACCTGGTGTTGTTTGATTGTGGTCAGAGATGAGAACCAGATCTTTACCTGTTGGATAGCGCTGTTTAAGATGGGATTGTTGCCTGCAGACCATGAAATCAGTTACGTGACAACAAGTGTTCTGAAAATGTGAGATCCAGCATTCAGATCAGTGCTGAGATTCTCCAGAGATCCAGGTTTTTCCTGCTAATGCTCCACATTATCACCGCTGAGGTATTTTGATACTGATAAACTTCCAGGATACGAAACGCGAATCTTGTTACAAAACACCTACATGAAGATCTGGGCTTTCATCTGCGCTATCTTGTTTTGAAGCCGATCGCCCTCTTCATCAGGTTTTCCATCAATACACAGACTTGTAATCTTGACAGCTGTCCATCCGCCAACGTGTGGAGCTTCACAGCTCTGACAGATGAGCGAGACCTTTATCTGGATGTGGATTCCTCATGAAAACACTCTTGGTAAATATAAACATCTTCAGGAGCCAAACTGCATAACACATGCACAAATGCATTTAAAGAGACAGTTCACCCAAAATGAAAAGTTCGGTCACACTTTATTTTGATGGTACTTTTGTTGAATTTAAGTTACATTGCAACCAATTCTCATTAGATTATAAGTAGACTGTTAGGTTGGAGTTAGGGTTATTAAGTAGACAGTCTACTTAAGATATTAAGCAGACAGTCTACTAATACTCAAATGGACCATCGAAATAAAGTGTTACCAAAAGTTCTGCTAGTTTCCTCATTAATGTGAGCTACTTTATATTTAGGGGCCAGGACACACCAAGTTGACACCAAACAACTAGCACCAACAAAACCAAAGTTCCTTTAAGGCAAGTCATTTCACTCTGCGGCCATCTTTGAAACGCCTCTGTTTGAATGGGGAAACATCAAATTCTCCAAAACTGTTTGCCAAGCTTACTATACATCACATATATGAAATCACCAACAAAATGAAACAACAACCATCTCATAAGTTTCATTTCTAAGAGTTAGAAGCAAATAAAATTGGCATTTTTTTCAGGTTGCCCAATCTAATGCACATACGCACTCGAAAGGAACAAGATCACGACACCAACCTTATTTATGGCCATGTTACACATTATCGTCCTCTGAATTATGCCTTGTCTGATCGCACCGGTCTTCTGAAGTAATCCACAACTTGGTCTTGATGGCGAATCTCCTCCCAAAATGACAACGAGTCATTTTGTAGGCGTTCGTGTAGCCGCTGTCATGTGATGTGTGTTTAACAGGACGGATTGTACCTCGCGTTCGTTTCATGCAGATTACAAAACCAGAGAACATTTGTTTTCAAGTGTAGTTGGTAGTTGTAGTCATTTAAAAGTAGGGTCACACTTTATTTTGATGGTCCGTTTGTTGAATTGAAGTTACATTTCAACTAATTCTTATTAGATTATAAGTAGACTGTTAGGCTGGGGTTAGGGTTGGGTTAGGGGTAGGGGTTAGTGTAAGTTGACATGTACTTGCAAAGTTTCTTATAGTCAGTTAAATGTCTGTTGAATGTCAGTATCAGCAGATATTAAGCAGACAGTCTACTAATACTCAAATGGACCATCGAAATAAACTGTTACCAAAAGTAGAGATCACAGACGAAAGTGAAGAGCAGGTGATGGGTGGAGGGGGATCGGTCAAATTTGATCATATTTCAGAGGTGCTGGATCTGGCTTATTCTGGCACAAACTAAGCCCTGGGTTTAGGGAAGGAGGAGGGTCAGTCAGTCAGTAGGTCAACAGTGGCCTGTTGGACCATCAAAATAAAGTGTTACCAAAAGTAGAGATCACAGACGAAAGTGAAGAGCAGGTGATGGGAGGAGGGGGATCGGTCAAATTTGATCATATTTCAGAGGTGCTGGATCTGGCTTATTCTGGCACAAACTGAGCCCTGGGTTTAGGGAAGGAGGAGGGGCGGTCAGTCAGTCAACAGTGGCCTCTAGTGGATTTATGTGAGAGCAGCAGGCACGAATGGCACTCGCGAGAGAAATTTGAGATCTCAAATAGCATACACAGTGGCCTCTGGTGGATTTGTGAAAACAAAAACGGCAAAAAAATGTATTCCTTGAGACATACTTGGCACTCTTCAGATATATATATATATTCATTCATTCATTCATTTTCTTTTCGGCTTAGTCCCTTTATTAATCCGG
>CAIGQQ010003503.1:2562293-2586862 GCA_903798035.1 Danio albolineatus | reverse complement strand
TGACTGACTGACTGACTGACTGACTGACTGACTGACTGACTGACTGACTGATTGATTGATTGATTGATTGATTGATTGATTGATTGATTGATTGATTGACTGACTGATTGATTAATTGCTTCCAAATGTCTAATTTATGTGTTACCAAAAAGGCTTTGACACACTGTAGGTTGGCTTACAGATTGTTTCAGCTTTGTTGCGCGGATAATGAAACTAACACACATCACTGTTATGGAAGAAAAGCATACACACACAGTATTAAGCCACGTTCACATACGAATTGAACAAACAATGCAAACAGTGAGAAAGATTTCTAGAGTGACTTGCATGGGAAACGTTTAACGCGTCTGTCAGCCCGGTTTTTGCCTTGCTGTGTCACATCCTTAAGAATGTCAAGCACACCGGGACCGCGTGCCTGCATTACATTAGCCAAACATTTGTGTTTGTGTAAAGCTTGGCTTCAATTACACAAGGCATCATATCACCATCATAATAGAGTCTTATATATTTCTCAATTTAGTGTTGGAATGGCAAGTCTTCGAGAATCTTCCGAGCATTTAGACAAGCTTCAACCGCGCTGTTATCCCAAATGATGTCTTATTAGATTAGATGTTTGTGTATGCGAGTTGGTGCGTGGCTTTGTGTGCTCGTGGGTTGGCTGTGTTGTGTTTAGATTGTCCTCTGTAGTACAGGGCATTGGGTCTTTGTGTTTACATCTTTGTTTCCTCTCTGCGTCTGCTCACACAAAGCAGCTGTCAGTGTTAATGCGTTTTGGAGAGCGGAGAGGAGTCAGACTCTGTCCTGGGAACACCATGCACTCCACGTTCACTTCTGCTTCCAGTTATATATGCAGAAGCTTATGATTAAATGTACTTTATTGTTCTACGATATGATGAGAGCTCTTTAGATATCTTTGTTGTTAGCGTACCATATTATGTTCTTTATAAAAATGTACCATGGTTGACACGATCTCCCCCACTGTTACTGTATAATGTGTTGTAGCTGTGTGGTGTACAAGTTCATTGAAACAACTTAAAGGTCCCATGAAGTGCTTTGAAATGTGTATTTTTTGTTCAATGTGTGACGTAATTTGAACTGAAACAAGAAGTCAGGTTGGGATATAGAGTAGTCCTCACCCTTTAAAACAACACCCAATAGCATTTCATTTTATGTGAGAGGGGTTGAGCTCGTATGAAGGGGCACGACATGTTTGATACTGGCATTGGTCAGAAGATTTGATGATAAACTGGAGTATGAGGTAAGGTCAAAACAGTTGACAGTCTAATTAGCGGACGTTTACATCTTCTTAATGCAGATTTTGTAGCATGCTAGCTTATAAATATCCTTAAGACTAACGGTCACACTTTATTTTGATGGTCTGTTTGTTGAGTTTAAGTTACATTGCGACTAATTCACATTAGATTATAAGTAGACTGTTAGGTTGGGGTTAGTGTAAGTTGACATGTACTCGCAAAGTTTCTTATAGTCAGTTAAATGTCTGTTGAATGTCAGTATCAACAGATATTAAGCAGACAGTCTACTAATACTTAAATGGACCATCGTAATAAAGTGTTACCAGACTAACACACTGATTCAAACATCTATGAAACTATCTTCATTTACAAACTGCTAATTGACATCGCACACTCTCAGAAATAAAGGTACGTGAGCTGTCACTGGGGTGGTACCTTTTCAAAAGGTGCACATTTGTACCTGAAGGGTCTATATTGGTACTTCAAAGGTATATATTAGTACCTAAAAAATTTAAGAGGAACACTTTTGAATTTTTTAGGTACTAATATGTACCCTTGAGATATTAATATGGACCCATTAGGTAAAAATGTGTACCTCTTGAAAAGGCACCACCCCAGTGACAACTCGTGTACCTTTATTTCTGAGAGTGTGTGATGGGTTGACTCCTATTGTTGAAATTGAGGTAACTTTCTGCACCCCAATCACTCCTTCCCAGCCCAAGCTCTCCTCAAAGTCAAAAGAGTTTACATCTCTGGGATAATCCCATGGTTAGGCGCTCTGTAGGCCTTCCCTACAACCCTTTCCCTTATTTGTTTATCTTTTGGCACATTTTTTGGCTTATAAATATCCTTAAGACTAACGGTCACACTTTATTTTGATGGTCTGTTTGTTGAATTTAGGTCACATTGCAACTAATTCTCATTAGATTATAAGTAGACTGTTAGGTTGGGGTTAGTGTAAGTTGACATGTCCTCGCTAAGTTTCTTATAGTCAGTTAAATGTCTGTTGAATGTCAGTATCAACAGATATTAAGCAGACAGTCTACTAATACTCAAATGGACCATTGAAATAAACTGTTACCAGACTAACACACTGATTCAAACATCTATAAAACTATCTTAATTTACATCACATCATGATGTGACTCCTACTGTTGAAATTGAGGTAACTTTCTGCACCCCTATCACTCTTTCCAAGCCCAAGCTCTCCTCAAAGTCAAAATAGTTCACATCTCTGTGGTAATCCCATGGTTAGGCTCTCTGTAGCCTTCCCTTCAACCCTTTCCCTCATTTGTTTATTTTTTGGCACATGTACTCATGTGTGATGGAAAAACTAGTGTAATGACAGCGGCACACCATCTTGCAGACTCCGTCTCTGCTTTCACTTCGCCCCGAAGCTCCAGCTGGCTCGCTTTGGCCGAAGGTATTCAGCCGGGGCCGCTGGCCCCGAGAAAGCCTCGCTTTGGCCCTATCAGGCCCTGGAAGTGACTATGGAAATGCAACTGGCCCTGGCTCGCACTAGCTCGCTCGCTTTAGGAATAGCCGCGACAGTAGAAACGCAGATATTGATCCTGTGGGCCAGCCTGGTGAACTACTCACACCTCCATGCTAGTTTATAAATATCGTTAAGACTAACGATCACTTTATTTTGATGGTCAGAATTTAAGTTACTTGTCAACTAATTCTCATTAGACTATAAGTAGACTGTTAGGTTGGGGTTAGTGTAAGCTGAAATGTACTTGCAAACTTTCTTATAGTCAGTTAAATGTCTGTTGAACGTCAGTATTAAGTAGACAGTCTACTAATACTCAAATGGACCATCGAAATAAAGTGTTACCAGACTAACACACTGATTCAAACATCTATAAAACTATATTAATTTACAAAAAAACTAGTTGACATTGCATCATGGGGTGACTCCTACTGTTGAAATTGAGGTAACTTTCTGCACCCCAATCACTCCTTCCCAGCCCAAGCTCTCCTCAAAGTCAAAAGAGTTCACATCTCTGGGATAATCCCGGGGTTAGTCTCTCTGTAGGCCTTCCCTCGAACACCTTTGTTATCTTTAGTAACTGTGATATTTTCTTTGGAACTATGGTTACCAGGATCGGTAATTGTAATGGGTGAGAAGTGTGTTTTGTTGAATTGAAGGTTTGTCCAGAAGTATTTGGTGACGTCTAGAAGTATCCACATGCTAAGATGGGTCCCTCCCCTGGTGATCCTGCTTTTTTCCCCGCTTTCCCCTCCATCTGCAGTGCGGGACAGGAAGCGGACGAAGGATTTACTGTTAGGTCCTGACTTGCACAAATTCCTGGTGCTTTTTTTCTCCCCTCGGCCCCTTGGCCATACCAAAGGCCCCTAAAACAACAGCCTGTCAGGTTGTGACAGCTGGCTTCAAACAGCTCCTACTGCAGTCCTATTGCAAGTTTCCCAGGCCCGGCGATTGGTGCTGCGTGTCTATCTACAAGGTGTCTTTGAGCAAACGTCTCTGCGAGGGTCTAGATGCGAAGGTCTTTTACTGTAGGACATACTGGTGTTGCGGTGTTCCTCAAGATAAGATTTGTCATGTGATAAGTGGATGTTATAGTGTTGTGTCTGTTTGACGTCACACAGTGGTTCTTGTGGTATATGTTTCTCTCTATGTGCATTGACTGCGTGGGCGTGCCCTTGGCGCAGGTGATCGGCTCTGCTTTGAAGTGCCGGCCGCTTCCCTGTGATTCCTCTCACAGCGACTCCTCTTTCCAGGTGTAGGAGGGCTGGCCTGTCTGAGAGAGGGTTTTGTCTGGATGCTGTCAACCAAGAAGAGACCACTGATCTTTTCAGCCCACCTCCTGCACCCAGTGCTGCCTTAGATGTAGAGGTACACCTCTTCACACTAATGGGATAATTGTTGGCAATCCAAATGAGGTCACAGCTCAAGTGTGGCTCCTTTGGAGTCGGGAGAGATTAGAATTCCACAGAGACTTGATAGATGTGGGAAATGCACCTACACGTGCATGTGTGTGTGGCTGAAAATAATGAGAAAGCATTGCTTACGGACACATAGGGCGTACTCACACTATGCTATCCGAACCGTGCTCAGGCCCGTTTCCCGGATAATTTTAGAAGTGTGAGTGCGCTGAATCGGGCTTAGGTGTGGTACAGTTGGCCAGCCCTGGCCCGGTTGGAAGAGGTGTGCCTGAGCCCGGTTCACTTGTAGTGATAGTGCAAAGCGCACCTAAGCCCGAAACTTAAGAGGAGACGTGACTTTTGGGGACTGTTTGATATGGATTTAATAATCATTCTTACTGTTAAATGAACACAAACTGTCGTAGATTATTAAAGACGCAAACCCCTCTCTGCACGACAGCTGCGCCTTTAGTAAACCTTCTAATTCCTGCAGCACGAGGACGTCATGATTGTTTATAAGCGTCAGCAGTGGCTGATCTGTTCGGCAGAATATCTGACTGTGTGTCACTGCATATCAAACCACTGAAACGATATAATGATATAAAGAAATCTCCACTGAAATCTCTGAGAGCGCTTCTCTTACACTGAATAGCGCATCATCGATGACGTAAGCGTGTTCAGGCCCGAATGCAATGTGATTGCGGGCCGTCGGGGGAGACGGAAGGGGGGGACAAGCGTGCTTTGGCCCGGTTAAAGGGAACTGTACATAGTGTGAGTACGCCCATAGACAGATGAGGCACCTTTTTACGTAGTTTTGCTGTTTGTCCACAAGAAAACATTAAAGAAAACAGAGTATTAGGTGAATGAATCCAAAACTTTCTGAAAACTCCGGATAGGGTGAAGACTTGCTGAAACTCTGTGTACAGTGCGGTCGACACTACAACTGGAGTTTTTAGCTGTGTCCCAAATCGCACACTTATGCACTTTTCCACACATACATAATTGTATTATAAGTAGTGCGTTCACACTGAAAATAGTGCACTGTAGTTACCTGGATGATGCACTTGTTCAGCTGGTGAAATGACGTGTGGACTGATGGACACTTCACGCATTTAATGACCGCAGCTTTGCTCACGTAGCGAAAGGGGTGGAGCTATCGGGCTGTCAGTCACAGGCTACGTCCGTCTGTCAGTCAGAGAATCAAAGCTTCAGAGTCCAGCTAACCTCATGGATTTTGATGACGGATTGGAGCTGGTCATTCCAGCGGCATAATAATAATAATAATAATAATAATAATAATAATAATAATAACATTATTAATATTACAGTGAAATAAGTCATTAAATATGACGGGACGAGGCGAGCTTGTGTCCGCGGACTGAAACAGAAACTGTGCCATCGCGGCTCTGATCATACAGGTTTTCAGCAGCGGTGTGGAAGGAAGGAGCCTCCACTCTTTCTGTAACGAGCTACAAGTGGTTTATTTAACTAACTTAATCTTACTTATCTATATTATAACTAATCACAATTAGTCTGAAGCTGTTTAAGGATGGTTGAAGCGATAAACATCCTGCAGTTAGTTTGCTCTGACAGCTCAGCCGGTGTGTTGTTATCCGACCTTTTCATTCAGGGACTGGCCTGGATTACTGGCACACGCCATAGTCACATTATATCTATTATGGCATTATGTTTTTGAATATTATGAATATTTACGATCTATTGATAAATTATTGTTAATTTTCCCACTGATGATCCAAAAGATTTCTTCAAATGCCGCAGTGAAGCTGCTTAAAGCCATTGGTGCCCCAGCAAAAAAAAGAGAAAAAGTTATGTTATATTGTGTACATTCTGGCCAAAACGAACTAACTCATAATCTTATTATTAATAATCAATCTTTGTATATACTGTTCCATATAGTTTTTATTAATTTTAATCAATTTAAGATGTTTGACAATGTTAAGATAAATATGTTGGATTTTGGCATGCTTTTTGACTTATTTATGAACTATTTATGGACATAAAATTCAATAAAAATATCCTGGATTTGAAGAATATGTGTCCCTGGCCTTCACTGAGCTCCAGTAATAGTTTAATGTACAGAAATTGTGAATAAACTTGACTGTTGATGCCTTCAATAATAATGTCAAATAACCAACATTTCTCAAAATGGATATATCTCGTTTTGCAACGAAACTCTTCATATATCATTTTGTCCTGTTTTCTACGTCTCTAAAAATAAGTCGATAACTTCAGCAACGCTCTCTCTCTCTCTCTGTTATGCACCTGTAACAATTTATAACATCAACAGAGCAGAAAGACACACAACATAAGAGAAGTGATTGTTCCCCTTTAATATGTTGAATGTCAAAGTTGTTTTGCGCGCAGCATGTGGGCCTCTTTTTTTTTTTAGGAAACTTGGATTTGAAGGTCTGGTGTAGTTTTGAGCCCGAGTAAGGAACTATTTCCTGTTGTTGTAACTATATGCCCTTCCATCCCAGATTAGCTGCAGCTGGAAACAGGTATATCAACCTCCACTGCACGACATGGATGTAAGACTATAAATACTTGAGGTTTACTGTAGGAGAGACCTCTTGTACTCTGCATTACATTTAAAATGTCCTTTCTCGTCACTCTTTGACCGCTCGAGTGCCGTTTTATGATGTGCAGAGTTCTCTAATGCTTTAAATGAGCAACCTTAGGATCCTCACTAGTGAAAATCGCTTGGGGAAGAATGCTGGAAAACGTTTCAACAAATGCTAATGATTAGCGAAAAGTGAGCCAGTGTGCACAGGCCTCGCACCTAACCGTTTGTCAGTATAAAACACAGGACGTAGCAGGCAGATACTCCTTTCAAGGCAGCACAAGTTATTACTGGGAGGAATTGATGCGATTGCCATCTCCATGCACCGTACATCTCAGGTGTTGTCTGTCACAAATTTCGATGTCAAATGTTTTTGGCTCCCTCTGTGTCATGTGACTGATTGCACCATGCTAATATCTGGAGCCTCTTTATAAGTCAGAGGATATCAACGAGCAGCAACCGGATTGTTTTCAGCGAAAAACACCTCATCAATTGCTTGTAAATTACCTCGTAATTACTATTATTTTATAACTCCATTTTTAATTGTCTGCTGATTATTTATGTTGTTCATAAATGCATAGGTTTAGGTTTAGGTGCTCCAAAATATTTCTGACTAAATGAATGTTTAAGAAATTATACAAATTTAGCAATTACTGTACATGCAAACTGTTTCATGGGACAGATAATACAAATGATCAAAAGAACTAAAGGAACCCACTGTTGTAAAACTGTTGTCAGAGGGGAACTCAGAGAATCAAACAGTGAAGAATCGACTCAAATCGATTCCTTTGATTCAAAAGAATTGAAGGAACCAGCTTGTTGTACAATGACGTCAGAGGAGTACCCATAGAATCAATCATTGAATAATTGATTCAAATCAATTCCTTTGATTCAAAAGAATCAAAAGTACAGTGACGGTTGAGGGGTACTCAAAGAATTTAACATTGAAGAATCGACTCAAATTGATTCCTTTGGTTCAAAAGAATTGAAGGAGCCAGCTTGTTGTAAAATGATTTCAGAGGGGTACTCTGAGAATTTAATATTGAAGAATTGATTCAAATCGATGCCTTTGATTCAAAAGAATCGAAGGAACCAGCTTGTTGTATAATGACGTCAGAGGGGTACTCAGAGAATCAAACGGTAAAGAATTTATTCAAATCAATTCCTTTGATTCAAAAGAATCAAAAGAATCCCCTTGTTGTACAGTGATGTTTGAGGGATACCCAGAGAATCAAAAGAATCACAGGAACCAGCTTGTTGTACAATGACGATGAAGAGGAACCCAGAGAGTCAAACAATGAAGAATTGATTTAATTCAACTCTTTTGATTTAAAACAATCAAAGAAACCTGCTTGTTTTACAATGACATCTTAGGGGTACTCAGAGAATCAAACAGTGAAGAATCGACTCAAATCGATTCCTTTGATTCAAAAGAATTGAAGGAACCAGCTTGTTGTACAATGACGTCAGAGGAGTACCCATAGAATCAATCATTGAATAATTCATTCAAATTAATTCCTTTGATTCAAAAGAATCAAAAGAACCCCCTTGTTGTACAGTGACGGTTGAGGGGTACTCAAAGAATTTAACATTGAAGAATCGACTCAAATTGATTCCTTTGGTTCAAAAGAATTGAAGGAGCCAGCTTGTTGTAAAATGATTTCAGAGGGGTACTCTGAGAATTTAATATTGAAGAATTGATTCAAATCGATGCCTTTGATTCAAAAGAATCGAAGGAACCAGCTTGTTGTATAATGACGTCAGAGGGGTACACAGAGAATAAAACAGTAAAGAATTGATTCAAATCAATTCCTTTGATTCAAAAGAATCAAAAGAACCCCCTTGTTGTACAGTGATGTTTGAGGGATACCCAGAGAATCAAAAGAATCACAGGAACCAGCTTGTTGTACAATGACGATGAAGAGGAACCCAGAGAGTCAAACAATGAAGAATTGATTTAATTCAATTCTTTTGATTCAAAACAATCAAAGAAACCTGCTTGTTTTACAATGACATCTTAGGGGTACTCAGAGAATCAAACAGTGGAGAATTGATTAAAATCGATTCCTTTGATTCAAAAGAATCAAAGGAACCCGCTTGTTGTACAGTGACATTGGAAGGGTACCCAGAGAATCCGACAGTGAAGAATTGATTCAAATCAGTTTCTCTGATGAAGGAACCGGCTTGTTGTACAATGACGTCGGAGGGGTACACAGAGCATCAAACAGTGAAGAAATACTTCAAATCAATTCCTTTGATTCAAATTAATCAAATGAATCTGCTTGTCATAAAATGATGCCAGAGGAGTACCCAGAGAACCAAAAAGTGAACCGAAGGGGCTCTGACCAGCATCAACATCGGATGAATCAGAAGTGAGAGTGTGTTGTTTTTGTATGCAACAGTATTCTGTGACTGTTTCAAAAACGCCATCGATTCTCTGATCCATACAAGCTTGATGCTAGCAGGATGCTAACAATCGAACAAGAGCGTCCTGTGAATCAATTTCAGCATATCAGAGTCAAGGCGTCTGGGTCCTTAAAATATAAAGGAATAGACAAGCAGATTAAGAGAGATAGAGAGAGAGGGACAGAGGGAGGATCAAAGTCAGCACAAGAGTACATTGCATTAGATGTGATTGAATCAGGCTAGCGTCGGACTGGAGCGTCCATGTGAAATCAAATATGCATGTCTTGTTGACCCCTAAAGCAGATCTGAACGAAGCCAGGGTCACAAGATGACAATAATACACAGCAACTTTCCACTGCAAGTGAGAGTAAATATAGCACTGCTGCGGGGAGACCGTTGACTGTAACAGTTTGAGCTGCTTATAATTGTTTTTAGAAACACTTTGATAAGACCTGTAACATTAAAGTTATGCAATATGACTGTAAAACACTCAAAGAGAACTGGTGATGTGCTTAGATGCTGTCTCAGACGATTTATAACAAATAAATTGATAATAATTGATGAGTAAAATAACGTTATTCTCAGTTTATTGCAACCTAACATCAAATTTATGGCTTCTACGAATGATTCATTCACCTTCAGCCTAGTCTCGATTTCAGAGGTAGCCACAGCGGAATGAACCACCAACCAGCATATTTTTTACGCCGCAGATGCTCTTTCTGCTGTAACCCAGTACTGGAAAACACCCATACACACTCATTCACACACACACACACTCATACACTGCGGCCAATTTGGTTGATTCAATTCACCTATAGCGCATGTGTTTGGACTGTGGAGGAAACCCACCAACCCGCCAACAAGGGAAGAACATGCAAACTCCACACAGAAATGCCAACTGGTCCAGCCGGGACTCGAACCAGTGACCTTCTTGCAGTGAGGCGACAGTGCTAACCACTGAGCCACCATGCTGCCCCTGTTTTCCTTACAGACACAAAGCGTGGAAGTTGGGTATGGAAGTAGAGTTGTTGGTATATGTCCCGGTATGTAGTAAATCAAGCTCATTACTCTCCTTACCAGAGCCCTAATACTTGTACATACTGATTCAGGACCTTGAGAGCAAGGGAACTGATTGAGATACAACCATGGCATGGGGATTGGAAAAGGACAAATGCTAGCAGTGAATAGCAACATGCTAATAAAGATTACCTAAATGAATGTGACGTTTCAACACATTTTGTTTAAGCTACATTGTTTAAGTTTTCCAATTAGAGTATTTGAAGAGTTTCATTGCAAAACGAGATATATCTATTTTGAGAAATGTTGGTTATTTGACATTATTATTGAAGACATCAACAGTCAAGTTTATTCACAATTTCTGTACATTAAACTATTACTGGAGCTCAGTGAAGGCCAGGGACACATATTCTTCAAATCCAGGATATTTTTTGTTGAATCTTATGTCCGTAAATAGTTCATAAATAGGTCAAAAAGCATGCCAAAATCCAACATATTTATCTTAACATTGTCAAACATCTTAAATTGATTAAAATTTATAAAAGCTATATGGAACAGTATATACAAAGATTGATTATTAATAATAAGATTCTGAGTTAGTTAGTTTTGGCCAGAACGTACACAATATAACATAACTTTTTCTTTTTTGTTGTTGTTGTTGTTGCTGGGGCACCAATGGCGTTAAGCAGGCTTCACTGCGGCATTTGAAGAAAACTTTTGGATCATCAGTGGGAAAATTAACAATAATTTATCAATAGATCGAAAATATTTATAATATTCAAAAACATAATGCCATAATAGATATAATGTGACTATGGCGTGTGCCAGTAATCCAGGCCAGTCCCTGAATGAAAAGGTCGGATAACAACATACCGGCTGAGCTGTCAGAGCAAACTAACTGCAGGATGTTTATCGTTTCAACCATCCTTAAACAGCTTCAGACTAATTGTGATGAGTTATAATATAGATAAGTAAGATTAAGTTAGTTAAATAAACCACTTGTAGCTCGTTACAGAAAGAGTGGAGGCTCCTTCACACCGCTGCTGAAAACCAAACCTGATCCGAGCGGGTGGAGCCGCAATGGCGCAGTTTCTGTTTCACCGAGTCCACGGACACAAGCTCGCCTCGTCCAGTCATATTTAATGACTTATTTTACTGTTATAATAATAATAAGTTATTATTATTATTATTATTATTATGCAGCTGGAATGACCAGCTCCAATCCGTCATCAAAATCCATGAGGTTAGCTGGACTCTGAAGCTTTGATTCTCTGACTGACAGACGGACGTAGCCTGTGACTGACAGCTCGCCTACAGTATAAACAATTAAATGGCAAACGTTTTTAGTTAGCCTAGTGAATCCTCTTTTTAAAAACATGTTTTTTTGTTTTGATATTATCGTTAAATCAATGAGCAAACTCGGAGCACTTCGCCGGCGGTGACTCTCCTCCAGGGGATGCTGAGCTCGCGCATATACTGTTCTATATATAACAGTTCTATAACTGTTATATCGCACTTTGTAAAGAAACTGGTCTGGCGGATATCGCATTTTGTGAAAAAAGACATTTTGTAGTGGCCTAAAATAATCATTCTTCAATTGTGTTAATGGCAGACATGACACACAGATAAGGGGACATCTGAACAGTGATTTCCAATCATAAAATCCAAATGTCAAAAAATAACGTTTATTGCGTTTTGCAATCAAACTCTTCATTTGTAGACTTAAATTGGTTGGTGGCGCAGTGGGTAGCACTGAAGAAGATTGCTGGTTCGAGCCACGGCTGTGTCAGTTAGCATTTCTGTGTAGAGTTTGCAGAGTTCTTCCAGAGTTCACATGGGTTTCCTTCGTGTGCTCCGGTTTCTTCCACAATCTGAAGACATGCACTATATGTGAATTGAGTAAGCTAAAATTGAGCTAACAACCCACCTCTTCAAAATTACATGTTATGAAACACAAACATGGTGCGGCTGAATATCAACTTCGATCTAAACCACCCTGGGAGTTAGCAAGTAAGTAGACTTAGGATAGAGTTAAGGCTAGTGTAACTTGACATGTACTTTGACGTTTGTACTATGGAGAATGTATGTGGTCTGGAGCAGTATAAGCAGATATTTAGCAGTCTTCTAATACTCGAATGAGACTTATTTAGTTGCAGTGTGAATTATAGTCAATAAAATGTCCACTAGGGACCATTAAAGCGAGGTTGCAATACTATGCTACAATGCTATAACATGCTAAAAACATTATTAGGACATGATCAAGCAAGTTAAACAGGGTAGCTGCCTAGCAACCACCCAGATTATCCTAGCAACCACTTAAATGATTTAGCAACTGCTTGGCAACAGTGGTGGAAAGAGTACTGAAAAATCATACTCAAGTAAAAGTACCATTACTTGCCTAAAAATGTAGTGCAAGTAGAGTAAAAGTATCTGTAGTAAACATTACTCAAAGTATGATTAAAAAGACCTTTTAGAAGTACTCAAGAGTAGTGAGTAGTGAGTATTACGCTGTAGAAAAGTTTACAGAATGTTACGTTTACACATCCCTGCACAAACAACATGTGGTGTATTTAGGGATCTTGCTATTTTCGTTCGTTCCTTTCAACCTTCCTTCAATTATTCGTTTGTTCTCTCCTTCCTTCATTCATTCGATTGTTCCTTCCTTCCTTCGTTCACTCGTTCGTTCATATTTTTGTTCCTTCCTACATTAGGTCCTTTTGTTCATTCATTCGTTTGTTCGTTCCCTCCTTAGTTTGTTCAGTCTTTCCTTGAATTCTTCCTTCATTCGTTTGGTCCTTCCTTCTTTCCTCCCTTCATTTGTTCAATCATTCTTTCTTCCATATTTTTGTTCCTTCCTACATTAGGTCATTTGTTCATTCGTTCGTTCGTTCCTTCCTTGGTTTGTTCAGTCCTTCCTTGAATCCTTCCTTCATTCGTTTGGTCCTTCCTTCTTTCCTCCCTTCATTTGTTTACTCATTCTTTCTTCCATAATTTTGTTCCTTCCTTCATTAGGTCCTTTTGTTCATTCATTCGTTTGTTCGTTCCCTCCTTAGTTTGTTCAGTCCTTCCTTGAATTCTTCCTTCATTCGTTTGGTCCTTCCTTCGTTCCTCCCTTCATTTGTTCAATCATTCATTCTTCCATATTTTTGTTCCTTCCTACATTAGGTCATTTGTTCATTCGTTCGTTCGTTCCTTCCTTCCTTGGTTTGTTCAGTCCTTCCTTGAATCCTTCCTTCATTCGTTTGGTCCTTCCTTCTTTCCTCCCTTCATTTGTTTGCTCATTCTTCCATAATTTTGTTCCTTCCTTCATTAGGTCATTTGTTCATTCGTTCGTTCGTTCGTTTCTTCTTTCCTTCCTTGGTTTGTTCAGTCCTTCCTTGAATCCTTTCTTCATTTATTTGGTACTTCGATCCTTCCTTCCATTCCTTGTTTGGTCTTTTTTTTTATTTGGCCCTTCCTTCCATTCTTCATTCGTTCCATTTAGTGATAGTTTAAGGCTGTTCGGTGATTTCAGTCATCATACAGTCGACATCCATCATTTTCAGTCACATGCGGTCTATAAACAGTCTCTGGATCATTGCGTGTGCAGATTTTGAACATCTTCTTGGACATTTTTAATGTTTCCCAAAGGTTTGCTGCGTTTATAAAGCGCCCATGTCTTGAGGTTGTTCAGTATGATGTGATTTACTTTCTATGTGTGATTTAATTGGACAGGAATCACAGGACTGATCTTTCTACTTAAGACAATGACCATAGACAAGACAGAAATACAGTAGTGACTGCAGGTTGAAGGACAGTAGTGGAGTAAAAGCACCGATACTGCACTAAACATGTACTCAAGGGAAAGTAAAAGTCCACATTTAAAAAAACTACTCAGTAAAGTACAATTCCTGAGAAAAACTACTTAATTACAATAGTTTGAGTATTTGTAATTAGTTACTTCACACCACTGCTTGGCAACCACTCTACAAAGTAGTAGAGTACCAAGGCAATAGCCTATCAACCCCATTTCAACCACTCAGAATACCCAAGAAGCTGCCTAGCAACCCCTCAGAAATCCCTACCAACTGCCTTTACTGAATTATTTTGCAGTATTCCTATAATGGTTGCAAGTTAAAGATTTTCATACACCTGTACTAAATATTTACTATAGTAAATAAGTACATTTTACCTTTGCCATGATATAGTTTGGACTCATTTTTGCCCCTGAGAGCCATTTCCTCAGCCTGTTCTATCCACATACACATGCACACGCACACACTTACTCAGCAGAGTGACCTTTGATCTCCAGGGGTCCTAACGTGTCCATAAACAAGCTAAATGTGAGCTGAATGACTAATGCTGATGTAGTGTGATGCCAAATTATATTTGCTTGATCAGACGAACATTACCACAATTAAATTACATTTTTGTTTGAACAATTTAAGACGTAATCTACACTCACTGGCCACTTTATTAGGTACACCTTACTGGTACCGTGTCGGACCCCCTTTTGCCTTCAGAACTGCCTTAATCCTTAGTGGCAGAGATTCAACAAGGCACTGGAAATATTCCTCAGAGATTTTGCTCCATATTGACATGATAGCATCACGCAGTTGCTGCAGATTTGTCGGCTGCACGTCCATGATGTGAATCTCCCGTTCCACCACATCCCAAAGGTGCTCTATTGGATTGAGCTCTGGTGACTGTGGAGGCCATTTGAGTACATTGAACTCATTGTCATATTCAAGAAACCAGTCTGAGATGATTCACGCTTTATGACATGGTGCGTTATCCTGCTGGAAGTAGCCATCAGAAGATGCGGACACTGTGGTCATAAAGGGATGGACATGGTCAGCAGCAATACTCAGGTAGGCTGTGGCGTCCACACGATGCTCAATTGGTACTAATGGACCCAAAGTGTGCTAAGAAAATATCCCCCACACCATTACACCACCACCAGCAGCCTGAACCACTGATACAAGGCAGGATGATCCATGCTTTCATGTTGTCGACGCCAAATTCTGCCCCGACCATCCAAATGTGGAGCAGAAATGGAAACTCATCAGACCAGGCGACGTTTCTCCAATCTTCTACTGTCCAGTGTTGGTGAGCCTGTGTGAACTGTAGCCTCAGTTTCCTGTTCTTAGCTGACAGGAGCGGCACCCGGTGTGGTCTTCTGCTGCTGTAGCCCATCCGCCTCAAGGTTGGCCGTGTTGTGCGTTCAGAGATGCTCTTCTGCAGACCTCGGTTGTAACGAGTGCTTATTTGAGTTACTGTTGCCTTTCTATCAGCTGGAACCAGTCTGGCCATTCTCCTCTGACCTCTGGCATCACCAAGGCATCTGCGCCCACAGAACTGCCGCTCTCTGGATATTTCTTCTTGTTCAGACCATTCTCTGTAAACCCTAGAGATGGTTGTGCATGAAAATCCCAGTAGATCAGCAGTTTCTGAAATACTCAGACCAGCACGTCTGGCAGCAACAACCATGCCACGTTCAAAGTCACCTAAATCTCCTTTCTTCCCCATTCTGAACTGCAGCAGATCGTCTTGACCATGTCTACATGCCTAAATGCATTGAGTTGCTGCTATTTATTGTGTCCCTATAAGAAAGATGGCTCATAAATCACACAGATTGAAGAATTTAAAAATATAAAACTGCAGATTGGTTCCTATAAGGGTAGGGAAACAGAATATACAGTATGTACAGTATAACTATCAATATGTATCACAGTGTAAGCATCACAGCTATGGCAAGACCCTATAAAACATGAAAACCCAATATGTGTGTGTGTACTTGTTTTTAAATCCCAGAGGGGACTTAAACCTGAAGGCAAACAGACTCACTTGGGGTCCCCATGGGCGGACATGCTTATAAATTACACAGAATAACTGCAGATTGGTTCCTATGAGATTCGGGGAATGGAATATACAGTCTGTACATTTATTTTCCTGACAGCTTAGTCCCTTATTTATAAGGAGTCACCACAACAAAATGAACCGCCAACTATTCCAGAATATGTTATATGCAGTGGATGCCCTTCCACCCTCAACCCAGTACCGGGAAACACCCAATTTAGTTCATCCAATTCACCTGTACCACATGTCTTTGGACTGTAGGGGAAATCAGAGTACTCGGAGTAAACCCCATGCCAACATGAGGAGAACATGCAAACTCCACACAGAAATGCCAACTGGGACTCGAACCACCGACCTTCTTGCTGTGAGGCCACAGTGCTAACCATTGAGCCACCGTGATACCTACAGTCTCTACAGTATAAGAATAATTACAGCTATGGGAAGACCCCATATAACATGAATTCCCTATTTTGGTGTGTGTGTGTGTACACCTGAAGGCACACGGAATTATGAGGACTTTGAGGTCCCCATAGGTAAACATGCTTATAAATCACAAATAAAAGTGCAGATTGTTTCCTGTTAGGGTAGAAGAGAACATACAGTTTTGTGAAATAGAAACATCATGACGTCTATGAGAGTCCCCACCGGGATATAGGAACAAGTCTGTGTGTGTGTGTGTGTGTGAGGTGACGAGTGAAGGTAATGTCAGACGCATTGTAGTATACAGAGGTCAAAAGGGTCTCCAGTCAGACCCCTGTCCTCACCTACCTCTCGACACAATGTTTTCAGAAGGTTTCTTTCAGCCCTTGTATAGAGCTTTAGTGGGAAACCCAACCCTGCAATAAGCGTCCACAAAAGCCAACAGGAGACATGTGGTCACCAGACCCACGGACCCCCGTCCCTCCCCTCAAATTGAAGGAAATGTACACGGCTCCCTCTACTTGGACCCATGTGTTTACATGTGTGCGCGTGAAGGTTTGAGGAGGCCCACGACGGCCATTGATGCTCTTTCGAACCGTCTGAGGCACGGCATAAATTTATTTCATAGCAACATAACTCTGGATGTTGTTTCCAAAAGAGAAAGTGGCCCAGATGGAGAACATGGAGCAGAAACGTGGCTCTGGTTCTGCATCAATCTGCAAACTCTCGTTTGTGTCTTGCTGCCCTCATGTGGAGAGAAATAAAACTGATTCCTGCCGACCATTGGTGGAAGGAGGACTGAAAAACCTTTTTCTTTTTGGCTTACTCTCTTTATTAATCAGGGGTCGCCACAGTGGAATGAACCGCCAACTTATCCAGCATATGTTTTACGCAGCGGATGCCCTTCCAGCTGCAACCCATCACTGGGAAACATTCATACACTGTTGCATTCACACTCATGCGCTACGGCCAATTTAGCTCTTTCAATTCACCTGTACCGCATGTCCTTGGACTTGTGGGGAAACCGGAGCACCCGGAGGAAACCCTCGCGAACACTGGGAGAACATGCAAACTCCACCCAGCTGGTGTTCAAACCAGTGATCTTCTTGCTGTGAGGCGATCGTGCTACCCACTGCGCCACTGTGACACCACTTCAGGATTAATTAATTCATTTTCTTTTCGTCTTAGTCCCTTTATTAATCTGGGGTCACCACAGCGGAATGAACCGCCAACTTATCCAGCATATGTTTTACACAACGGATGCCCGTGCAGCTGCAACCCATCACTGGGAAACATTCATACTATCTTGCATTCACACTCATACACTACAGACAATTTAGCTTATTCGATTCACCTGCACCATATGACTCGTGGGGAAACCGTAGCACCTGGAGGAAACCCACACCAAGATTGGGGTAACATGCAAACTCCACACAGAAATGCCAACTGAGCCAGCTGGTGCTCAAACCAGCGATCTTCTTGCTGTGAGGCGATCGTGCTACCCACTGCGCCACCGTGACACCACTTCAGGATTCATTCATTCATTTCCTTTTCGGCGTAGTCCCTTTATTAATCTGGGTTCGCCACAGCGGAATGAACCGCCAACTTATCCAGCATATGTTTTACTCAGCGGATGCAGCTGCAACCCATCACTGGTAAACATCCATACACACTCATTCACATACACTACGGACAATTTAGCTTACCCAATTCACCTATACCACATGCGTTTGGACTTGTTGGGGGAACCGGAGCATCCGGAGGAAACCCACACGAACACAGGGAGACCGTACAAACTCCATACTGAAATGCCAACTCACCCACCCGAGACTCGAACCAGCGACCTTCTGGCTGTGAGGCGATCGTGCTACCCACTACGCCACCGTGATGCCCAATGAACCACCAGTTATTCTTCATGGCCCTATATTTCATAACTAAATTGGAATACTAGCAAACGTTGGGGGTTTTCAGTGTGGAGAACTGTCTGATGGGCTTGTTTCACACTAAGAAGGGCACGTTCAGTGACCCGCAGGTGCTGGAAGCAGAAGCAGTGGGGGAGAAACACAGGCCACATCCTGCAGTCCACAGACAAGATCACAAATAATCATGTGCATAAATGATCAGCAGGACTGACACACTCCTATAGTCCTGACCTCTGAAGGGCATTTACCCGTCGCTCTTGTTGTAAAAGGCGCTTTGTTTGTTCATGACTATCTCTGACTGTCATTTCCTGTTTCTTTTGTGCTTCTGAAGTGAAGGAACTGACGTGGGAAAGGTTAGATCTGCACTCGTGGTCTGGATCTTCTCATTTAATGTAAGAAAGCTCTGTTAATACCACCTGATACCGCAGGGCGACACGGTGGCGCAGTAGGTAGTGCTGTCGCCTCACAGCAAGAAGGTTACTGGTTCGAGCCTCGGCTGGGTCAGTTGGCATTTCTGTGTGGAGTTTGCATGTTCTCCCCGTGTTGGGGTGGGTTTCCTCCGGGTGCTCCGGTTTCCCCCACAGTCCAAAGACATGCGGTACAGGTGAATTGGGTTGGCTAAATTGTCCGTAGTGTATGAGTGTGATTGAGAATGTATGGATGTTTCCCAGAGATGGGTTGTGGCTGTATCTGCTGCATAAAACATATGCTGGATAAGTTGGCGGTTCATTCCGCTGTGGCGACCCCAGATTAATAAATGGACTAAGCCGAAAAGAAAATGAATGAATGCTGGGTCGCGGTGGCACTTGGTCTCAAATTCCTTCCAAATGTTCTGCGTTATTCTTCATTCCTTTTCTTTTTGGTTAATCCCTTTATTGATCTGGGGTTTTCGTTTCTGTGCGCTACCATTTTAAACACAATGTAAATTTAAATGTACGATTGTTATAATTTGGTACATGACCTTATTGTTACTTATTCGGCATTTAGTTTCGTTTTTTTGCATGTGACAATGTAACACACAGTGTGAATTCTTACATTTATGCTTATATATGCTCATTGTTTTGTATTTTGCTCTTAGTTTTTGCCTTTGAGCATTATAATCTTACATGCAATGTCAATTTTTGGATTTACGCTCATCATATTTCAGTATATGACCTCGTTTCGTATTCGGCATTTAGTTTTCATTTTTGTTCATTATAATTTTACATGCGATATCAATTTTTAGATTTACTAAATTTCGCTGCAAGCTCTCGTTGTTTCTTAATCTGCATTTAGTTTTCGTATCTACTCATTATAACTTTACATGCGATGTCAATTTTAGGATTATGCTCATTATATTTTGGTATTTGGTATATGACGATGTCAATTTTTGCATCTACTCTTATATTTAGGTACATTACCTTATTGTTTCTTAACCTGGATTTATTTTTCAATTTCAATTTTTTGTATTTACGCTTTTATTTTGGTACATGGTGTTGTCGTTTCCTATTTGGTACTTCGTTTCTGTGCATTATAATTTTACACGCAATGTCAATTTTTGGCTTTACGCTTATTATACTGTATAATATACAGTACACAACATCATTTCTTAGTCGTCATTTAGTTTTAATTTCTGTTCCTTATAATTTTACATTCTATATCAATTTTTGCTACAAATTTCGCTACAAGATCTTGTTGTTTCTTATTCTGCGTTTAGTTTTTGTATTATATTGTTGTTTGTTGTTTGTATTATATTGTTGTTATATTGTTATTTTTATATTGTTATAACTTCAATTTTAGGATTTACGCTTGTTATATTTTAGTACATGACCTTGTTTCTTATTCAGCATTTAGTTTTTATTTCTGCGCATTATAATTTTACCAGCCTGATCTCACGAAAAAACTTAAACATTTTACGTTTTGCTAGTTTAGTGGCTAATTCGTACGAAAATGTACAATTTAAAAAAGGAGGCGTGGCACCCAACCCCACCCCTAAACCCAACCGTCATTGGTTCATGAGCAAATCGTGCTAAATTGTACGAATTACATCGTACGAATACATACGAATTAGCCACTAAATCAAAAGTTACGAATTGCCGTGAGATAGCGTTAAATTTTACACGCAATGTCAAATTTTGGATTCATGCTTGTTACATTTCAGCCCATAACTTTTTTTGGTTTCTTATTTATTGTTTAGTTTTCGTATCCGCGCATTATAATGCCAATTTTTGGATTTACGCTTAATATGTTTCGATCTGTGACCGCGATACATTTAGAAGGAATTTGATCCTATAATCAGCTTCAAGCCAAGCAACTATTCACAGCACAACTTCTGGCTCTCCATGTGGACTCAATGATGCTGTCCAGAGCATGCTGTGCTCCTATGAAATATGAAATCCTCCGCTAGACCCCGAGCGCGGACAGACCACCTGCAAGCCCAGAATGTGGCGAGCAGCAGATCCGATGTCCCGGCACACATGCTACATCACAAAAAACACACCAAAAAACAAACACACATTCTGATCTCGTTGCATTAAAGAGTCCTGACTTGCACAAACAACACAAACATGTCACAAACAGGAAGATTCAATACAAAATTCGCAAAAGTTCACATTCGTTCCAGATGTGTCTGGGACATTTATCGTAAATCAATTAGCATAACCCAGTGCAGCTTTTGGAGATCAAAGTAAACAAAAGCAACGTGTTTAGCTTTAATTTACTCATATTTCAAGCAGAAGCTGGCCCGCTGCTGTTGTTGTAATGACGGTGTGTGTGTGTGTATAAACTTTCGCAGGCCGTCCGATAACAGCTGTACACTTAGCTAGGGCTAGATCGCATGGAGCATGTAAACAGCAGAAGCAGACACATCCATTTTGCGCTCTGCTTGGAAACCACACAATCTTGACTGAACACACAAATCACGGCAGAGGAATATACTGAGTTTTAGCTTCCCTGGAAACATGGCTGAATGAACCGCAGCCTGACAATGGCTGAAGGAGGCCTGGATGGGTTACACAATGTGAGGGCCTCTCGACATTCCCAAGTTGTTAAAATTTGTGGGGGTTTTTTCAAAGTAGGTTTCATGACAGCTGTTAGCACCTAGAGAACAGAGGCCCGATGTTGGAGACACTTTAAGATTAATACTGAGGTCTGCAAATATAAATTTAGGACTATAAAGTATTTGGTCAGCAGGTTCAAACCTGGTCAGTGGCACTGAGAAACACTACACTGCTAAAAGAAATCATCCAAATACAACCCTAATTCAGAAAAAAATTAGGTTAGTATGGAAAACGCAAATAAAAAAAGAAAGTAGTCGTTTCTAAATGTACTTTGACTTGTGCTTCATTCATTCATTCATTTTCTTGTCGGCTTAGTCCCTTTATTAATCCGGGGTCGCCGCAGCGGAATGAACCGCTTATCCAGCATATTTTTTACACAGCGGATGCCCTTCCAGCCGCAACCCATCTCTGGGAAACATCCATACACACTCACTCACAAACACACACTATGGACAATTTAGCTTACCCAATTCACCTGTACCGCATGTCTTTTGAGCCAATCGGTTTTGAACATGATTCCCTGTTTTTCTAGGCTTTATGGTGATAATGGTCAGGAATGTTGGATTATTATTGCCTTTTTAGCATGAGTAGAGGACAGAAACTTGTCACGACACCAGACAGAGAGGATCCAAATGCAAGTATTTAATGAACAGTTGGTAGCAAAGGATATGACTGGAATGACTGAGCGAACCAAACAAGAGAAAGTCACTGGCCCAAAGGAAGAAGCAATCCGATGACCAGACAACGAAGACACCTGGGGAACAACAGACAAGGACAAACAACGGACTGATAACCGGTAGTAACCACAGGCTGAATATATACCCAGGCTAACAGGAGTCAGCTGGAGGATAATTAAGTCAGCTGATAGGAAAGCGCGCTGTCACACTAAAGGTAAACAAACGCACACCCTCGCATACGACAACACACAAGGCATAACACACAACATACAGAAAGAACACACAAACCCATAAACCGTGACAAAACTAGCCAGACAGTAATGTGTGAATTGTGGAGCGGCTAAATAATAAAAAAAAACATCTGTATTATTTAGTAAGTGTCCTTTTTGCTTTTATTCTTGCCATAATAAAAAGTATATTTGTAGAGCAACCCATGTTCTGTTGTTTTTATTATTTTAATGAATTATAGTAGGAAGAACTGTCCGAGAGATATGAACAAAAGCCAAGTGATGCATCAAAGTTTGATTTAATTTTTTTAATGGTTATAAAATTCTTTATAATCATTAAAACAATTTATAAAACAATAAAAATAATTAAGTTAAAAATCTTGTTCGATATAATGATATGATGTGGCTCCGGAAACTTTCTACTTCTCTGTTTATCTGTCTGACTTTATGGTCAGTTTCTTTTCAGCGCCCCCTGTCGTTTTAAAGAATATCACAACGGCGAACGCGACAAGTATAAAAGCCTCGTCCGTTTCGCGAGGTGCGCGCGCACTCAGCGGAGGCGTGCGATGCGGCGGCAGGCGAAAGTATAAATCCAGCTTTAACCAGCATATGTTATAAACAGCAGATGCCTATCCAGCTGCAACCCAGTATTGGGAAATAGTAAAGAATTTTCTTTCGGAAAATAAATATAATTAGGCCCAATCCCAATTCTACCCCTTACCCTAGCCCTCTTTTCACACGTTCACATGAAGAGGTAGGGGGGTGCCCTAATTCTCTTTAGCTTGAAAGGGAAGGGCTAAAGGGAAGAGCTAGATAGCCCTTGAAACAGAGATTTTTCAGGACCACACTCAAAACCAAGGGGTAAGAAAATTTCCAAGAATACACCAGCTACAACAGAAGCAGGGCTGCACACGGACATCAGGAGATGCACAAATTTAAAAAAGCTTTTAAAAAACAAACGCTAAAATAAAAACCGCTAAATTTGGCTGTTTATAATCGCTAATAATCACTCCTGTACAGCAGTCCCACAACATTCTGTCACTCGTTGACACTCGAATACCCTGTTAGAAGAGTCTAGAGTTTGGGAATGAGTTTTTTAATCGTCTGCTATAATGTTAATGTTGTTTTTGTGTGTTTACATAGATGAATATGGCCACAGTGTAAATGCACAGTACAGTTACGAACATGATATACGCCTTCAGTGACTTCCAGAAGATAAACACCAAAAAAAAAAAAAAATGTGAACATGGGGAGAACATGCAAACTACACACAGAAATCACAACTGGTCCAGCCGGGACTCGAACTAGCAACCTTTTTGCTGTGAGGCCACAGTGCTCACCGTGCTCAACAGCAGACATTGACAACCACTAATAATATGGAAGTCGATTAAGTTTTTACCCAGCATTTTTCAAATTATCTTCAATTGTGTTCAAAAGAAGAAATATGTTACTATATGTTATGCTACTTGAATGGGAGTAAATAGTAAGGAGATTTTATTTTTGGGTGACTCGTTAAATGGATAGTTCACCCAAAAATGCAAATGTACTCATTTTTTACTCTCCCTTCACGAGTTTATTTCTTTTGTCGAGCACAAATATTTTGAAGAATGCTGAAAAGCGTTAACTTCTATACTAGGAAAAGCAAATACAATGGAAGTCAATGGTTACTGGTTTCCTGCATTTTTCATAATATATTATTTTATGTTCAACAAAATAGAGTAAGTCAAGCATGTTTGGAACAAGTTAAGGGAGAATAAATGAGAACAGAAAATGTTAATTTTGAGTGAACTGTCCCCTTAAATGAGGATGTTTAACGTAGCAAGACAACAGCGGCACCCTTTGGACAGTTTAGTTATGACTTTATTGAGGAATAATGCAACAAGGTCGTCCCAGATAGATATGAATATCAATACAGATATCAGCTTATTTCTTGAATATTGAAACTGCATCATATAAATATTGATACACAAATGAACAATAAATCTTTAATAAATATTAGCTAAAATAGAATTACTGTACAGTTTAAACATCACTAAACAACACTGAAACGTTGCATCATAACGTATCGTTAAATTAATATATGGAGGGCGCTCTCTCTTCCAGAAAGTCTGAAATAGACTAAGTATTTAACATATATATTACAAAAAAATATTTAACAATAGAGTTTAATATGTATTATATAGTAAATATATATATATATAACATTATATAATTATATATAATCAATATATATATATATATATATATATATATAGATTATATATAATTATATAATGTTATATATATATATATTTACTATAT
>CAIGQQ010003503.1:2528536-2558175 GCA_903798035.1 Danio albolineatus | reverse complement strand
TCAGTTAGACTTATTTGTCCTGTTATTAAGTGATGAACTCCTCAATAGCATGACATAAAGTCATTTATTGTCTGTGTTAAAGGGGTACTTTTTAGCTAAGTTACTATTGTTGCTTTATGACATCATATTGCCAGGTTTATGACTCGTTAGCGGTCAACGACAGACTACTAAATAACATGACATTGAGTCTTTAAACGTTTGCACTTAATCAGTCTGGCATCTAATGTTGCAGTATGACGCCATACTGTCAGGTATATGACTTCTGACCAACGTCACAGAGGTCAGTTCAGGACAAGCGAGGAGTTATTATGAGCACTCTTACTAAGAAGACACGGTTTATTAACAACCCAGGCAATAAGCTGTCTTTTGGCAACAGAGACTGGAACGATGCCTTCTTTAGTCTCTGTGATGAGTCCATTGGGAGAGGGATGTACATGGAGAAACACACTCCACAACGGGACGGGATGACACTGGCGCTCAGAAACCCCACACAAGATGCTCTTTCTGGAGACCATCTGGATTTCAGCACAACTTCTGTCGCCAACTACCTCCATAACAGCAATACCAGCTACTGCACGAGCCCCTTGTCGAATTGCCATGGGAAAGCGCTGGACATCCGCAAACGAACCTGCTCTTCCAGACACAGATTCGAGGTGGTCTCCGAACTGGGACCGGAGGAAGTCAGGTGGTTTTACAAAGAGGACAAAAAGACATGGAAGCCTTTCATGGGACACGACTCTCTCAATATAGAAATCATGTACCGCAGATTCACCCAGCTGAACCCAGGAGGATCTTTAAATCAGGAGAGATTCGGAGATGATGGAGCACCGCTGGAGAGACGTGAAAGTGCGGACGTCTGCGTAGAAGCGGTGTGTGTCAGAGGAGGACTCTATGAAGTGGACGTGAGGAGTAAAGAGTGCTATCCAGTGTACTGGAATCGTAAGTATAGCTCACTCACTGTAAAACAATTGTCAAATTTACGGTAAAAACAACAGCAGCTGCGGTTGCTGGATTTTACCATTTAAATTGGAAGATTTGGTAGGAATGTAAAATAAATGTCAAAATTATATGGTAAATCATACAATTATATAATTATACAGTTAATTAATTGTTATAAATTACAGTATGTAATAGCAAGGTTCAACACCAAGGATTTTTTCCAATGGCCTGATCTGCCCAGTGGTTGAAATTTTTACTTGCCCTGCCAAAATTTTCTCTGGCCCCACCAAAAAAAAAAAAAAAAGTTAATAGCTACTTCTTAGCCACATATTTTAAACAATGTCAAAAATAACATCTGTGAATCTAGAATTTAAATACTTAAAAAATATTAATACATGTATAATCAGCAAAATTCAAAGTTTTATGCAAACAAAAAGAGCAGGATGGAAAATGTGCAGGTATTTTATTGCAGTTCAATGAACTGTGCATTTATTAATTTTCTTGTCAGCTTAGTCCCTTAATTAATCATTGGTTGCCAACTTAACCACCAATTTATGCATGTGTTTTACTGCTGCAACCCATCACTGGGAAACATCCATACACACTCATTCACACACACACACACACACACAGGGGCCAATTTAACTTACCCAATTCACCTATACCACATGTCTTTGGACTTGTGGGGGCACCCGAGCATCCGGAGGAAACCCCACATGCAAACTCCACACAGAAATGCCAACTGGCCCAGCCGAGGTTCGAACCATCGACCTTCTTGCTGTGAGGCGATTGTGCTACCTACTGTGCCACCGTTAGGCCCTCAAAACTGTGCAAATCACACAATTGTTTTCATTGTGTTGTACCCACGTAAATGTCTGCTTCCAAGACGTTAGAAACAGATGTTTTCTTTAATCCTCATGATCTGATGTTGCCGCTGTGTTGCCGTCTCTTTGCTGTACTGGTTGTTACCAGGTTACAGAAAAAAATAGCATGCTCACAACATCCAGTCAGATAAGAGGAACCAAAAAGCAATATGGCATTTACTACATCACAGAGAGGGCAGCATTTAAAGGCTTAAAAGCACAAACTGTTTCTAAATTAAAAGACTGTATTTGCACGCAATTGACATATACACTCTAAAAAAAAAGGTTCTTCAGTGGTTCTTCAGAAGTTCTTTGCGATATTTGAGGTGCTATTTAGCACTTTTACTGTGTAAAGAACATTTAAAGCACCATAAAGGTTTTTCAGTGGTTCTTTGGGGTGTTTAAAGTGCTATAAAGCACCACTACTACTGGTAAGCACTTGTTCTTATAGCTAATTCTCATAACTCTTATGCCGGTTTTATTTACGGAAAGGGTAAAGTAACATTATGAGCACCTTAAAATATAGGTGCTATATAGCACCATTTGACAAAAGTACTATATAGCACCTATTTTTTTAAGATGCTGTATACTGTAGCACCAAAAAAGGTTCCCCCCTCGTTACGACCAAAGAACCAGTTTTGGTGCTATTTAGCACCTTTTTTTTTTTAGAGTGTAGTCGCATTAATTTAAAATCAAAATTTAGTGAAGACAGCGCTAGTAACAATCCTGTCTACTGTCCCGAGCGTCTCTCACGCTGGCCCCGGGCCATCGGGCAGTCCTTATTGTTGAGCCCTGAATAGTATAATATATTACAGTAAATTAGGATAAGTTTATAGACATGCGCTAAACTTTTGAAGTAACCAGTAATTAGCTTAGGTACACACAAAAACAAGCATAAGCATGTGTGGATGAGAAAGTCTCAGTATGAATAATACTCATATCAAACTACGGAGCCAGATCAGTCGCAAAAATAATACATTTACAAAATAAAATTCATACATGCACAGCACAACTCGCATTTACAAAATCTAATTTGTCAATTTGTAAACGCAATTTGAGAATTCACAAGTAAAAATGAATTGAATTAGCAAATTTTGGATTTGTGTATTTTTAAATCATGTTTTGAATCCATGAATTGGATATGTGTATTTTTGAATCGTGATTTGAATTTACGAATTGGATTTGTGTGTTTACGAATTGTGTTTTGAATCCATGAATTGGATTTTGTAACTGTTAATTTTGTTGTGAACGTATAAAAATGTATTTTGTAAATTTATTCTTTTTGATACTAATCTAGCTCTATACGTTTTCCTTAAGCAGAGAAAAATATACAGAAGGTGCTAGGTTTCATTCACACAACTACTAAACATCTTGTACTTGAAAGTGAGCAACAAAACTGGTAACACTTTACAATAAGGTTGTATTAGTTAAAGTATTTTCTAACATGAACAAACAATGAACAATACATTTATAACCAGATTTATTCATTTTTGTTAATGTTAGATTACTGAAATGAAATTGTACCTTGTTAGTTCGTTAACTCGCAGTGCATTAACTAATGTTAACAAGCATGAATTTTAATTCTAATAATGCATTAATAAATGTTGAACTTTGATTAATAGCTGCTGTTCATTAGTAGTTCAGTAAAATACATTAACTAATGAAACCTTTGTTTTGTTTGTTAGTTTTCTATGCGTCTGAGAGAGTGACGGAGGAAGATCAAACAGTGGAAAAGAGAAGATGATTAAAATAAAAGGGATTTATTAAATAATCATAATTTCAGTGCTCAAGCCAAATAAGATAAGCTTAAGCGACAATGAAAGGCACAACAATTAACATTTCCTCATCATTTCCTCACCCTCGGGTGCTTCCAAACCTTGATGAGTTTCTTCATTTGTTGAACACATAAGAAGATACTTTGAAGAATGATTGGAAAAACTCATTAAGGTTTTACGCAAATTAAGTATGAGTAAATGATGATATAATCTTTATTTTGGTGTGAACAGTCCCTTTAAATAGAATAATTACATGATTAATGTAAACTGCTGATCAAAAAACAACGATGACAAAATGCTTCACAGCTGTGTGATCATTCAATGTGCGTGCGTGCGCACACAAACACAGAGTTATTAGTAGACACTTCCAAGCGTTAAAACATGCGTATCATTCCAAGAAAGTACCTGCCTTTAGTTTCTACTGAATTATTCACATTCTGTGGTGTGTGTGTGTGTGACAGCGGGGTATTGTGTTCACGTCAAGTGTTAAGAACATCGCAAACAATCATGCATTTAATCAGGATAAATGATTCTTAATAGGATAAATGATACCTTAATTCATGCTGTAATTAATACAATTTTACACCCCCTGTTTTATAATGACTGAAAAGAAATTAAAAATTGTAATTTTCTTTGTGAAAAATCATGCTGTAGCCGTGACATGACACGCAGTGGAGTGAAGTGCTGAACTTTCAAAGCAAATTAGAATAATATTTTTAATAAAAACGTTAAATTGTCACGAGATGTTCTGTGCGTAATCTTAAAGCAGAGATGTCTGGATTGTTATTCTTAAAGTGTGATCAAACTTTTCTGAATTTCTTTCTTCTGTCCAACACAAAACAAGATATTCTGAAGAATGTTGGGGAAAGCAGCCATTGACTTCCATACTATGAACAAAAAACACTTGAAGTCAGTGACTGCATTTACATGACTATCAGTAAACGAATTATTTACCTTAATCTGAATAAGACAATAATCTGATTAATGTATTTACATGAGTTGCTTTCATTATCCTATTTTACACGGAATAACACATAATTTGATTAACATCATTGCGTCACCATGCTATCCTCATTTCCTCCGGAGTTTCATGTAATTTCGGGCGTTTCATTTTTAATTTGTCAACTTTACCTGCAGTTTGGCACTTTCACTTTCATTCAGGAACATTTCGTTCATCCCCCCGCGACAAACTGAGGTACTGGATGCGAGTATAAAGTAAGGACTGGTGTTTTAATGGAGTTTGATACTGCACACCAAATGTGAAAAGAAAATTAACTAATGTTGTTGTAACATTGTATCCTGACGCAAAATGTGGCGAATAAAGTCCTACATGACGCTAATAGTTTGATTGCGGTGTTTACACGTCTGAACTGTGCCACTAAAATCGGCACACTCCACATATCTTGATCCAATTTCTGTTTAGTTCGATTATGACTATAGATTGTTTTCAATCACGTAGTTCTGGTGACGTAAGGAAGTAAAAAACTGATGGGAGACATAGGAGAAAGTCCGTATTTCTGCAATTTATACCATATTTCAAAGGAGATATAATTAAAAATAAGCACCTATGTTGAGCAGGATCCTTGTATCATGATAAGGGCCGAGTTTACCACTGATCTAAACTATATTTGCCTGTCATCAAGGTGGTAGATACTGTATAAGCTATGACGTTACATGAAAAAATAAATACTAAAGTGTTTGAAAGCATACTATCTTATAGAAAATGAGTAGTAATTATATTGTTGCCGTGGTACGACAAAACTGTAGTAATAAACACATTGTTTAATAGGCTTCAGTTCTGTACGCTATATATATATATACACCGTCACAATGCACCACAGTTTACACTAACGTTACAGTATTTATTACAGTTTATCAGTTTACTACACTACAGTATTCTATAGCATTCATTAGCAAAGAGTTGTACACGTTATACACTTTACTACAGTATGTGGCTCAAAAACATGTTTATTATGAATTACTATAAGTTCCCCATGCGGATATCTTCCAGACATCACAAAAAAACAGATGAAAGCATATAAAAGCATGGACGCATAGTCTACATTATTATTATTTATTTATTTTTGTAAAAATGGAAGAAAAGGCGGCATGTAATAAACATTCATTCAGTAAATCCATGTGTACAAACTTTCTGAACGTGATAATTTGTTTGAGAGCACAAATAAAGATTATATACAGGCCTAACTATGTGTTTTAACATGTTAATGTGTTATATAAAAGTCAGATGCAAACACCACCACACTTATACAATATCCAGGAGAATGTAAATAACGTACACTGCCATGTAATCGCTCCAACAAAAGCTCTGTCTTGTTGTTTATTCCACCAAAATGACAGTAAAGACGTGGATTATTTCAAAACAAGACGGAGATTTCATTGCAGTTATTTACACTTTACCACTGTACACACTGTAACATTTTATTGATCAAGTTTAAGAGTCTCTTCAACACTGTATTATATTATATGTTGTTATGTTGTTATATTATATTATATTATATTATATTTTATTTTAGTATATCATTATATTATTTTATATTATATTATATTATATTATATTATATTTTTACTATTAAAACAATTTGCCTCAGTAATGTTGGTAAATTTAAAACAAAGTTAATTAACAAATCCTAATATTCCTAAATGGATTGTAAAAAAAAAAAAATTCAATAATTATGAAACATGAAATCGTAGTCTTTTTTTTTTGCTGTGTCGTCCAGCCCTACAACAATATGCATATGGGTAGATGACATGACATGCAATTCTGCCTGTCCATAATGTCATATACTAATGAAAATAGGTTTTTGTTAAAAATATAAACCTATATGTGGTTCCTCCCACAATATATTATTATAGCATACCATATCTAGTTAATGTATAAAGACCTCTACTTAAATTTTTTTATCTATACCTCAAAATTGTCATATGGTGTGACTGTCCGGGCCATGTTTGTTCTTAGTAATATGGCAATGTATGCCAGCAAAGTATAAATAACTGATAGTTTTACTATTTAAATGAAAGAAAAAGGTCTTTTTAATAGACAGAGAAAGTTTTGATGCCTGTGCATGATTTTAACCCAAGTTCTGACCAAATAGATTATGTCCGTAAAATGAACCTCATATGGTGTGACAGTACAATTTATTTTTTGAATGGGCAATAATTTAGACATAATTACAATGAAGAGGTCCACACTCAAACAGGAGGTTGCAGTTTCTTCTCTAGAAGGGTTTGGATGTTCAACAGGTGAGCTCTGATTTTTTTTACATTTTGTTTAAAAGCTCTGTATCTCGTATGATCACTAATGGTCAGTGATTTGAGTCTTATGGTGTGACATGATTTACATAAAAATTAAATGTTTTTTTGCAAATTTCACTTATTAATTCCTAAAAAGCATTGCTGCTATGTGGCAACCCATATGCTAATTACAAGATAGCTGTTTTTACTTATCCGATAGATTAGCTTAACTGAACAAAATGTCATATGGTGTGACACTTTGTCATATCAAGTGACAGTTTTTCCAAGTCACACCATATGATTTTATTGTCACACCATATTACACACACCTTTTTAAAATGGTAAATAAACACATTTTCAAAACATTTTTTTTCAAAAAGAGGGTGATTATTAAGTTACCTATATAATTAATGCATTTTTTATTTATATATGCAGTTTTTTTTATTTACATCAGCTTAAATGCCAAGTAAAGAGAGGACACAAAAATATAGGAAAAAACTTAATGCTGACCATGCAAGGAGAGAGGAGGTCCTGAGGGAAAAGGAATCATGCCAGTTTCCACATATCACATACAATAGGTTAAAAGTCTAGCACGTCTAGAATAACTTCAACACAATACTAATGTCAAGATGGTGGGGTTAAAATCTGAATGTAATTTTTTTTATTTTTATTATTATTATTTTTTAATTTTATTTTACGAATCACTGTTCTATCACTATTTTTTCATTCATTCATTCATTCATTTTCTTTTCGGCTTAGTCCCTTTATTAATCCGGGGTCGCCACAGCGGATCGAACCGCCAACTTATCCAGCATTTGTTTTACGCAGCGGATGCCCTTCCAGCCAGAACCCATCTCTGGGAAACACATTCATACATTCTCATTCCCACACATACACTATGGACAATTTAGCTTACCCAATTCACCTGTACCGCATGTCTTTGGACTGTGGGGAAAAACCGGAGCACCCGGAGGAAACCCACGCAACCACGGGGAGAACATGCAAACTCCACACAGAAATGCCAACTGGCCTAGCCGGGGATCGAACCAGCGACTTTCTTGCTGTGAGGCGAACGTGCTACTCACTACGCCACCGTGGCGCCCTCACTATTTTTTCATTAACAGATATAAAGAAAAGAAACGGACAGGACAACTCATTGTATTCAATGTGCACTCCCTTCCTCCAAAACAAAAGAAAATCAGAGAGATGTGGAGAGAGGCACAAAGGAAATTCAGAAAGAGAAAAAAATAAGTGAATGCCATTATGAACATGACCCCTACATCTCTTGAAGGATCACTGAATGAAGATCTGCTAAACCAACGCTATCTCACGACAATTCGTAACTTTTTAATTAGTGGCTAATTCGTATGAATTTGTACGATGTAATTCGTACAATTCAGTATGATTTGTTCATCAACCAATGACGGTTGTGTTTAGGGGTGGGGTTGGGTGCCACCCCTCCTTTTTTAAATCGTACATTTTCGTACAACTGAACTCGTACGAATTCGTACGAATTAGCCACTAAGCTGCCAAAACTTAAAAAAACTTACGTTTTCTCGTGAGATCAGGCTGGCTAAACTCTTTCAGATTGACTAGCATCTCAGATTGATAGCATTTAACATGGTCTGAAATGGTCATTTAAAATGGTCTTTCAGATAAAAACAGATTTTTTAAGATTAAAAGTGAATCTCTTAACACTACTGTTACTGTTTAACAATTTATACTCTGATAAATTGTGGTGTAGTGCCATTCATCATTTAGTGTGACACTATGTCATTTGGTGTGACAAAAAGAATTGTGACAATAAAAATACTTCTTTTTAATTTGTGAACCATAAAAATTGCAATCGATCAAAAAGAAAAGTATTAGCGACAATCACAAGCATTTTGCTTGATTTATTACAAGGTTTTTAAAAATTAATCTAAAATATATGTGAAGACTGTGGAGAAATGTCTTACTTTGCACAATTATGTAGAAAATTAAAGCAAAATCTGATGAATATGCACTTAAAATATATATACATCTTAAGATAGTAATGTTACAGATTTATGGTGAAGTTGGTTACTTAGAGAAAGTATAAATTTTCATTTTATACAGAATAATTCTAATGTCACACTATATGACAATTTTAGGCACAAATGTAGCAAATTGGCGAATATAGCCTATTTCCAATACTAAAACTAAAAGACCACATATGTTTTTATAAATGTAAGAGTCAGTACAACACAGTGCAGTTTTTGTAATGCTTAATTTTACAAGTAAATAAAAATGTAAAAAAAACTGGCTTATACGTCAACCACCCATATTTGTTTTATATTCATCATTTCATAATTTGCTGTTTAAGGACAGCTATCCTGTAAGGGGTTGTAAGTCATTGTAGCAAGGCATACTCAAGAACATGTTATTATCATGTCAAGATCAACTGGGCTCTCCCTAAGTCCACAGTATAGTTCGAGTTCCTTTTTTGTGTGCATACGCCACAGTTATAAACAAGACCCCTGGTGTACACTCTCAGCCCTGTGTTGTGTGTTTTTACAGAACAGGAGCGCATCCCTGTGATGAGAGGCCAGTGGTTCACCGACGCCACATGGGCTCCTGTAGAGGAGGACGAGAGCGAGCTGATCGAGAAAGAGCACCTGACCTGTTTCAGAGGACAGCAGATTCAGGACACCTTCGACACTGATGCTCTGGCCAAGACTGTGGACCGAAAAGATGGTGAGAGAACCTGACTCCTGCACATCACTGCTGTTTTCATATATAATCTACAGCGAGAGCATTCCTCCTGTGTGTGAGGCTGGTGGGGAGTTTTAGCAGGGATGTGATGTGATATGGATTTCTGATGGTTTGGACCTTCATTGTTCATCATTGCTTTGTTCCGAACGTCATTCAGGGATGTAACTTTAGTAGGGCTGTAACGATACACCAAACCCACGATTCGGTTCGTATCACGATTTTTGACCCACGATTCGATTCGTATCACAATTTTTTTTCGTGAGGGGTGGGAAACTTTTTTTTTTTTTTAAACAATATTTTTTATCAAAAAAATTTGAAAAATCTTTATAAACTGAACACCAAAGAACAAGATTAACCATGCAAGTTATTAACTATATAAATAGCCAAATATAAAATAAATAAATAGAAAAGCTATAACACTTCTGTTTTTTTGTAACAAAATACTGTTGAAAAACAAACAGAACTAAACTCCATTGTTGAGATGATTCGAGCATGTTGAAAATTCTTTTTCAATCAAGTTCTCTTACATTTAAGAGATGTAATCTTTGCCTGACAAATGTGGCAGCATGTGGAGGAAACACAACTCATTTATACAAAGCGCACAAGAATGAGGCTGCCAGAATGCAGTAAAAAAAAAAAATTGAGCGCAGAAGTCAGATGAACAGGTGCAGCCATCAATTTGTGATGCACAAAATATAGGAGGGACAATGTGAGGTGGAACAAATGCACTGATGCAGTAACCAAGAATCTCTGCGAAAAAAATAGTGTCTTTCAATACTTTTTTTTTTCTTTCGGAGACCTCGTAACCACACCCGACAGCTATAATGAATTGTCCGGACGTACATATTTCTCCAAAACAGCTATTCTACGAGCCTACAAACGTATCCGTGAGCTGCAACAGCCCAATTCCACCACAGTCGAGTATTTTACAACAGATGTGTTCGAGTACAAAAATGACACTTTACATGTCGCTAACTTTCCATTTCATTGACACGGAATGGACACTGGCGTCAAAATGCCTCCAAACTGAACCTAGCTGTGCCCAACACAATTGAGAAGATGGAGAAAGCCCGCACGGACCGTGCCCTTTCTGCTGTGAACTATTACATTCTTATTTTCCCCGGAGCGGAACAAATTTTCACCGCACAGTTGGACAGGCACAAACAAAAATATAATTCATACATTTTTCTTGGAAAAAAAATATCTTTTTGAAACGAATTTCGTTAGCTATAATTTTTATCTGAATTGTGATGTAGTTTTGGTTGGTCAGTTAACTACTAGATTAAAAAGAATAACGAATAACCTTTGCGGTGATGCGCTTCAAAACAAGCGCGCTATATGCTTCTGCGCCAAAACACAAGTTGCCGTGAGATTGTGTTGGTTTGGTAAATAAAATAGCCTAAATAAAATTAAAGTTAAATATTCATACTTTCAGAGAACCCCATATTAAAGTCGGGACATCTGGTGAACGCCCGTATCCCTCTCTGTGCAGCCAGATTAACAGTGTGAGCAAAGCATCTTATATGCGGTAAAAAAAAACAGCCGCTTCGACAGCATTGGCAATGTTTCGTTGTCTGTTGTCACGGGAACTTTTGATATGCTGATCTTCCAATCTATCACAGCCTCTTTACGTATTCTGTGTGTACTTTACGTATCATCTGTATGTTGGTTGTGTTGCCTGTCACTAAAGCACTTACGGCATATTGTGTGGGTCTTGTCGATCCCGCAATTGCCATCCTTTATCTCCACTGGGTAGCTGAAATGTTGCCATACTGCTGCTGACTTATATGAAAAGGGAGGGTCCGCAATCTCTGGGTTAGTTGCCATGTTTCCTCACGTTCTTCTTCAACTAGCTCAACTTTTGCAGGAAGGCGTTACATGATTGAAAGTTAGTCACGGGTGTGTCGCGATTCTTCCTTATCACAGGATCGTGGATCTTAGTGTCGCGATTTCGGTTTCATATCGCGTATCGTTACAGCCCTAAACTTTAGACTTACCTAGGCTGTTGTGTATAATGATATTGTGTAGTCCTATTGACCTTATTCAGCTTCGCCCACTTTTAATACTCCGCTTTTCCGCATTTTGTCATCCACCTTCTGGTACGCTGACACAGTACATCAGACGACTGTTTCGCAAAGTCATTACATAGTGTATAGTTAACTGTAATTTTAGAAATATGGCATATAATGCTAGTTCAGTAAATGTTTTGAGCTAGGAGTACGGTGAAACCTCCCTGCAACCATCAGATGGTCTCATATTGCCCCATCCATCGTTACCGTTAATGTGTGTAGACGATATGAGCCAGAGGAAACTTACAGGGATATTGTTAATTACTCCTGTCACAAGGAGTAGATTGAGCGTTTATAAAGACTTAGAAAAGTACAGAGGCCTACCAATATTTACACAGTGGGAAAGTCGGTGGTGTTCTAATACACAGTGAGGGGGATTTTGTCTTTTTAAGAGCAAATGTGCACCCCAGACAGTCCAGCAGTCCATGCCACTAAGCTTGGGGGCTACTCAGTAAGCATATGCATACTAGTAAGCTAATTAAAAAAAGATAAACTAAATAATATGGTTCAATGTATTTATATTTTTGTGTTTATTTTGTTATAAGGATGGATTTATTTATATTTTAAAATTCCAGTGTGTGAGATGAAAGAAAGAGTTAAGAAAAAAATCCAGTAATTCGGCACCAAAAAGGGCAGCTAAAATATTCAGTAAGCTAAATTTTCCGTAGTTTATGACCTGGTCCTCCAGGTTGAGGGTTGAGCATTGGGCTAACAACCCACCTTCTAAAAATTAGATGTTATGAAACACCAACATGGTGTGGCTAAATATCAACTTCGATATAAACGGCCCTCGAAGTAAGTAAGTGATCATCTAAGTCAGTGGTTCTCAAACTGTGGTACGTGTACCAGTAGTGGTACGCAGGCTTACTTTTAGTGGTACGCGGAGGAGTCACTGAATATTTAAAATTAAAAAATGAACACACTTTTTTAAACCTTTTGATGTGTACGATAACACAGATGTGATCAGTGATTTTAATAGGCTAAACCTTCTATTTTATTTTCAATTTTCTAATGATTGTTGCGTATTCTTTCATTTGAAGCAATTTTTCTCCTTGTATTTGTAACGGTTGTTGGGGGCATATCCCGTATTTTTATATCCCAATGTTGACAGGTATAGTTTAATCACTTGCTTTTCTGACACACAAAGTCTACTTTAATGCGCAGTAAGCAGATCTAATTTCTAATTACTTTGTTTAAACTATTTAGAATGTTTAAAGTGGCTAATAAATAATAATAATAATAATAATAATAATAATAATAGTAAACATTAATAATAATAATAATTCACGTTTTTGAACAGTGCAGGCCTGTAGCTGCTTAATTACGCCTACTATGCTACTGTATTTCAATACTGGTCATTATGGTGGTACTTGGAGAGACAATTATTTTCTGAGGTGGTACTTGATGAAAAAAGTTTGTGGACCACTGATCTAGGTAGTAAAGTGACTGGATTAAAACCTTTAAAAAAACATTTAATTTAATCTATTATAATTTTTCACCAATTTTTATGTCCTCGGCAAATCACAACAGGATTGCAGATACTCAAATTATGCATTTGTATTAACTCAATCTGTCTAAATGCGGCACTGTGACTCTTTACATTGTGATTATAACACAGAGTCACTGTATGTTGATTTATAGTCTTTAGCTTTTTCATATTTTCTGTTAGCATCTGCAGTTTCTAAAAATAATTTAGAGCAGTGACAAGGAAATTAATGTAGGCCATGCTAAATTACATCCAACGTGTATTTAAACATTGAGTCACACGAGTGCTGAAGGAATTCCCTCCACTGGGATTTAATCGAATTTAATCTTTTCATCTACTGTAGCTGTTAATCACAGGAAAAAGGATCATTAGATCAAATATAAGACTTTCTCACTCAGATAAAACTGCTGAATACACTTTAATCGGCCAGTTGGTTTCTCTTCCTCTGCACTTTCTCGGTTTTGTCCTAGCAGGACAGCAGATTCTGCTGAATAAGCTATAAAACTGATTTGCACTCTCACCATCCATCAAGGTGTCCCACAGGGTTCTGTACTGGGGTCTTTTCCGCTCGCATTATTCTGCTGTAGTTTCTTTTGTTTCCAGTCTGTCACCGTTTCCTTAGCACATTTTATTGTGCTTTAGTTTTTAAACTATTCAGCCTTCAATAACTCTCAAAATATTATTATTAGTATTTTTTTTTACATATTTCTCTATAATTGTAGTAACTTTTTTGTCTGTCATGATGACAGTACATAATATTTTACAAGATAATAGTATTCATCTTAAAGGTCACTTTAAAGGTTTAATTACGTTAACTGGGCAAGATAGGGAAAAGTCTTAGGGGGGCTAATAATATTGACCTTAGCAGTTATTTATATACACTACCTGCCAAAAGTCTTGTCGCCTATCCAAGTGTTAGGAACAACAAATAATAACTTGACTTCTAGTTGATTATTTGGTTTCAGCAGTGGCTTATATGAAAGGCGAAGGCCTCTAGATTACGCTGATTTGTGCACAATAAAATATGATCATCTCTTGATGTTGACTGATGTAATGAGGACAGTGCGGTCTGACTCTGCTTAGACTAAAGTCTCGTCACTGAACAGAAATAATGTCCAGTATAGAATATAAAGTCCCGCTGCAGTGGAGACAGAATGAATATTGTGCGTGACTCCCATGAGCTTGGAGGAGGACTGCATCCACACATCTCTGCAATGACTCCAATAACGCATTAATAAAGTCATCTGGAACGGCAGAGAAAGCGTTCAGGACTCCCAGAGTTCATCAAGAGTCTTTGGGTTCATCTTTAACGCCTCCTCCTTCATCTTACCCCAGATATGCTCAATAATGTTCATGTCTGGTGACTGGGCTGGCCAATCCTGGAGCAGCTTGACCTTCTCTGCTTTCAGGAGCTTTGATGTGGAGGCTGAAGTATGAGAAGGAGCGCTATCCTGCTGGAGAATCTGCCCTCTCCTGTGGTTTGTAATGTAACGGGCAGCACAAATGTCTTGATACCTCAGGCTGTTGATGTTGCCGTCCACTCTGCAGATCTCTCGCACGCCCTCATACTGAGTGTAACCCCAAACCATGTTTTTTCCTTCACCAAACTTGTGAGAATCTTGGCTCTATGCGGGTTCTAGTAGGTCTTCTGCAGTATTGGTGATGATTGGGATGCAGTTCAACAGATGATTCATCTGAGAAATCGACCTTCTGCCACTTTTCCAAATGATCAAATAGAAATCAAGCTTTTATTTGCTGCTCTTACAACTGTGATCAACGACAAGACTTTTGTCAGATAGTGTATTTCATCCAAACAAAAAGAAATAAGACTACAAGAGTAAAAAATATTAGGTAATTTCGTGAAAAGTCCCTCCGTTAAACATGACTTGATATTTGAAAAAGAATAAAAATTTCACATTTCTTCATTTTGTCTTCAACTTTATAGTTAAATCATTCAAATACATTACAAAAAGTGTAAATGTGATACCCATTTGGTGATTTTTGGCAAAACTCAAGCAGACAGTGAATGATACGGCCTCACTAAGGAGTGAATGCTCTCTGTCAAAAACATACAAAACATCTGTTTACCATTTTAATTGTTTAAAATATTTCATATTCCATGAACATCATTTAGTGATTAGGTTACAAAAGTTGTATCTGCTACACGTTTGTATTTTGTGTGTTGATGTGTGTACAGGATTTGGAAATGTTCTTGTCATTCATACATGGCTTATTTACCAGTTGTCTGATGTAATATTGCTTGTTAGATGTTTTCATGTATGTCAGACAAGCACAGTGAGCTAAAGGTGTATACCTGATAAATTGAAGAGAATACATGCTGGGGTTTCAAAACATCAACACTTAATGGAAACCAGTTGGATTTAAAGTACCAATATATGCATACTTTTACAGACAGTGTGATTGTATGTTTCTACTGTGTCTTTACTATAGTAGCATTGGATAATGTCACATGCTCTATAATGAAATCCATCAATCCTTTAAAAGACTGAGCATGTGGAAACGGGATTCACTTGGCATTTAGTTGGATTCGATATTCTGGATCGTTTGCATTACAGCACAGTCTCAAATACTGTTTGTTTTTTATTTAGAGTAATAATAACCAATTATGACCAATAATTGTTTTTTGGTTTAGTTCTTTCCCACTTCCCTCCATTCTACCTCCCCTTTCTATTCAAATGGAGCGGATATCAGACGGGTGCTAAAAGTCACAAGAGAAAGCGATGTCAAGGTACCACAGTCCTCCTTTTTCCCTCCTTATAGACGCTGATTCTCCTATCCTGCCGTCCTTGCTCATTAGAAACCCCCCCATGAGCTTCACACCTAGATTTGCTGAAGTGTTTTTATGATCTTTGAATATCAGCTTATCCTTTTTACCTTGCTATTTTTCCTGTTACTGCAATCTCATGCATCCAAAATGCCCAGACCAATGTTTTGGATGCATACAATGTGTCTCGTGTTTATTGTAATTATTAACTTTTCCTTTGTGTTGTGACCACTGATGTGACTGATGTGGCATTTACTTGAAAACAGTTTGAATGACTACACAAGGCAAGAAACATATTGGGCCCGATCATACACCGCATACAATAGACTGATTTCACACGGCTGCCGTTTTAGACCGCGAAATCGAGGATGCAGTGGGAGGAAACCCGGAAGTATCGCCTGAGTCACACAGGAATGTTGTGTACCTGGCTTTATATCTTATCAGCGAAGAGAAAGTGACACACATTTATACTTTCACCGCCTTCCGACTGACCCGAAGGCTCGTTCTGAATGAATAGTGAAAATAAAAAGGGATATCAGATCTCATTTTCAGCTAAGTTAAGAGAAATGGCACTAGCTAGCTAACGTTTTCTTTCCCAAACACACGTTTTAGATGCCGTTTATCAAACTCAAGTTAATGAACTGCTTCTTTCACTATATTAGACTCGTCACAATACAAAATTTCGGTTCCGAAATGTAAAAAACCCTTCGTTTCCCGTGAACATTTAAGACACTGTTGAGGGCGTTCTTAAACACTGCTGATTTGCTGTTGTGTTCACGTGCTCAACAGAAATTGGCCGTGACGGTCATCAGTTCACCGCACTTGCAGCACTTCAGTGATGTTTACTGAGTGCAAACACAAACGAGCGTTCCGCTTGATGAATCAACTGATCTTCACGGCTTTAAAACACTCCAGTGTCCATCTATCTGTGTTTGCAATCTTTGAAGAGTTGAAAAGTTAAATGATGACCTTCATTGCCAATCACTGTTCATTGCCAATCAATGTTGAGCACTGGTGAATACTGGGGCAAATCAGCTGTTTATGAACGTGCTCAGCTGCGCTTAAATGTTAGCGGGAAATGGACGTTTTAAAACTTCAGAACCGGGACAACACTATTACAGGCAACACAGGGGTGTGCTACAGGTGACTGCACTGTTTATCGTTCACTGGGTTACATAGGCTGAAGCTAGGAGGACACTTCAGAGTATTACTCTTAAAGTGATGTTGTTTGATACCTAATATGCTTTTAATTGTTTAAATTAAACTAAACAGAATGATATTACAGTGAGGTTTCTACCATTTCTGCATTTTGAAATCGCGGTAACAGCTGGAGGTAAGTAGTACACAGCATGTTGTTGCAGTGTTTACAGTGCTGATCATATACTTCCAGATTTCTTCCCACCGCAGCCTCGCTTTCGTGTTTTAAAATGGTGCCAACGTGAAATAAGCATATGTGGTGTCAAACACAACGCGAGTGTTTATTTCTAGCTTCAGCACAGGGCAGGTATCAATTTCACATCCTTCCACACGTTGTTTTAATAGCAAATGCATTTGTGCGACCATTGGAGTGCTTAACTCTTAAGAAGGTGGGTTATGGTGCAACATTGGCTTTGTTTTTTTTTTGAGGTACCTGAAAAAGACAGAACCATCGACCAACTAAAAGCTGGTCTGAAGTCAATGCTGCAGTATTTCTGTTTAATATTTGTGTTATTTAAAGAATGCATTAGTAATAGGCGGCTCCAAAACCCATGTGATTAAAAAGAGATTCCTAGGAGGTTTACCTTTACATTTTTGCAGTTGCGACTTCTATTTCCATTGAATTTGTGGGCATATTTCTGTAGAAGTCACTGCAGTTCTTGTTAATTCTAATCAAGGTATGTTTTTTTAATGTTCTGGTAGTTTTTTTAACGTATGAATTCAATTTAATCACATAAACCGCGTGTTACCGCACACTAAACTCACACTTCTGACACAAGCCTTGTTAACCTTAGCTGTCTTCGTAATCCCTCAGGTAAATTAAGTTCCTAATGCTCCTCTTCATCATGTATGCTGCACGTATAATGCTACATGTTACCTTTTGGGCTTGTTTTATTTCACAAGTCATCTATTTTACACATTCATGTAGGCCTGGGTGGCTATTTAAGTATAATCTGTCCTTATCCAGACCTCTTGTAATTTTAGTTTGGCTCCTGGCACCGTAATGAGCTTATGGTGTGTATGTAGGTCAGTAGAGTAATACTACATGCTTCCATTGACTTTTCTCTGGGAAACGGCGAGTTCAAACTATGTTAATCCTATTGCAGTTGTACCATGTTCTCGGAGAATGAGACTGTTAAGTCCGCATTTAGATTATCCTCATTTGTGTTGGCACAGTAACGATGTGCTTTTTGACGCTTGGATATGAACATTTAGAAACATTTAAAGTATTTTGGAGCAGCAAACATGTCAAGCTAAATAATTCAAATGACTTATTGACTTCTGCTGTCTTCATTAGTTTCAATAACACAGATTTCTTTACTTAATTTAAAACAGCATCTTTGGATATCTTTGGAAATACTGTTGTCCTTAAAACAAACAAACATAAAAAGCATAACTTAAAACATCTTACACATACCTTAGGAACTGTATAGCAGAAAATTTTGGCGGTATGAAAACCTTGACTTTTCCAAACCGCAGTATACCTTGAAAACGGTTATCGTCCCATGCCTAATCCTGATAGTATATACCACAATATAGTACCTCTTCTGTAAATTCAATCAATTAAAAGTATATACATATACAGTGGTATATCATATTTATGCATGTTTGTCACACTTTAAAGATCATCCAACAACTTTAAATATTAGTTAATATTAGTGTTATAATCTTAACATTAACAGTTTTGAGCAGCTCAGAAATGAAATCAGGAATATGCTTTCCTTCTTCTCGTCTCTCTTCACACCTGTGATGCATAAATTACAGTGACAAGATCTAGCTTTTTTTGCTTCAAGTGTAGCGACGTCTTTAAGTTTTGTAACTTCTCATTGTAGAGTACTCACTGCGTCCGATTGCCCGTTCGTTGCTTCTTTTTAGTGAGAGCACCCATGTTTTGGGTGTCGTTATTCTCGTGCTAGCCTGCCCTATCCCAGTAGCGAAGTCGTCTTTTAGTTGCTCCCCCCCCACCCCCGCCTTCTTGCTTTCTGCCATCTTATCGATTTTGCTGCGCGTGCCAGGCGTTAAGCTTGAGAAACTCCGGAAACAGCTAAATTATGAAATCTAAATTACCTGTGAACAGACTCTGCTGTTTTATTTACGTGAATTCACCATAATCTGGTCGGGAATGCATTTGTGATTAAAAAAAAAATATATATATATATGTATATGTGCAGTATGGAAAACGTTCAAACTCATCTTGCCGACCAAACTGGAAGTCTAACACATGCTGTTTTGAAATATTAGTGTTTTTATTATTAAAAAAAAAACAAAATGCAAAACCACATAGCCCTGTGAGAAAAAGTATTTGCCCCATAAACTTAAAATAATATATTTTGGCCCACTCATCTTCGCACAATCGTTGTAATTCAGCCTCATCAGAGCGTTTTTGAGCGTGAACCGCTTTTTTAAAGTCATGTCAAGGCATCTCAATAGGATTCAGGTCAGGACTTTGACTAGGCCACTCCAAAGGCTTCATTTTGTTGACTGACTAATATTTTAAAAAGTTTGATGATCTGAAACAATAAAAAGTGACAAACATGCAAAAAATAAATGAATCAGTAATGGGCAAACACTTTTTCGCACCCCTGTGTATTGTCCAAATAGAAAAATATACAGATAATAATAATACCAATAATATTAATGTTTTATTTTTTGTTTTTATATTTTAATGTATACTCCCAACATAATGAAACAATATGCAATTATTTATGTCACTTTATTCAGAACATCATACGCAAATGTTTGATTTATGAATGTAGAATAAAAACTAATGGAATTCAAAATTAAAATATAAAATAATGCTAAATTAAATGCCAAATGTACATATGGTACTTTCAAGCGTGCAGCTTTCTCTTCATGCTGTTGTTTGCATTTCAGTCTGCGTGAGTGTAACATTATGATCATCCATATAATACATAAATTATTAATTTAAACTATGTTTATTTTGTTGTGTCGCAAAATACAGAGCATAACATGAAACTACAGACTTTATATTTCATCCATATGATATAGAAATAAATTAATATCATATTACACAGCCCTAAATGTTCATATACTTCAAGGTCAACATCAAATAGAAATTATTCTTTTGAATGAATATTATTAAAGTATGACACAGAGCTGCTCTTAACATCAGGTGAATTATTGCTGATTATATTCTCCTGGATTCATTTCTCTGCTCATATCTCTCTGTCTGAGTGAGAGAGAATGACAGGCAGCTTTTCAGTGGGCTTATTTTACAACTTTTCTTGATTTTTAGAGGCCGTTTACACCTGCTCACTTCAAGCATTTGTTTCTGATCAGATAAAAAAAATTGTGTAAATACAGTCTAGATGGATATGAACCAAACCTCTTCTTGGTCTGGGACAAAACCGGACCGGTCTAAATGCATCTGGTTGTATGAAATTGAATCACATATGTCAATTTTACTCCTCACAAAATGTAAAAAAATATTAATAATTATGTGTTATATGACAGTCATAACAGTGCTAATGCAAAACGCAATGCCACAGACGACAGTTTGGGATGTTGGTTTTGTTTTAATTTAGTTTAATTATGTTTCATTTTATTTTGACCGATTAAAAATAGGAGAGTGTTTCTTTTGTTTACAAAGGCAGAATATTAATTTTTTTTGAAGTTTGCTTTACAAAATGTAAACCCTTTAGAGTTTTAAATGCTTATCTTGTAAAAATCCATATATCTGTATGACAAAATAGATGTTTAACTTAACCTGTAATGACAGTATTAGCGGAGCCCACATGCACTGATGCTTTACTGGGACACGAGTAAAGCACAAAGCTTCATATACAATCATTTATATGCCAAAGTAAGTATATAGCTTGCTCTGTAAACTCACTGTAAATCTTACCGGCTTAAATTTTAGTTGAATTAAATCAAATTTTCTAGTCATCTCAACTTACAATTAGTAAAACTGACTAGAAATATTAAGTTACACCTTATATAGTTAAAGACCTATATAAACCGTATATAACTAAAGAAGTTTTATTGAAACCTGATTAACTAATAAAGTAAGCTAAAGTAAATTTTTACAGTGTACCTTTCTGTAATGGATAATATTACTTTAAATAAAATGTGTATCTGATGCTGTAGTCGACATAACAGTCGACGTAAAATGAACCTATTTTCCACAAAAGTGGTGTTTCTTAAACTCAGTAGTTTAGTTTTACCAGTTTTGAATCCCTTCAGACAATCTTAGGGCCTAGCAGGAGCACTTTAAGCTTAGCTTAGCATAAATCATTGAATGTTATATGTTATTAGCATCAGCATACAAACTGAAATAACAATATAATATAATAACATATATCAATTCAACAACCTCCCCTGTAAGCTCTTTAAAATGGGGTATCCAACAGATATGAGTTATTCAAGGAAATCATGAAATAAAATACAGCAATCAAAAATGAGAGATCAACAAAATAAAATGATACAAAATAAGGAATTTATCCTGGGATCATTGTGCAGTATATTGTCAGCAACTGTAGTCCAGATCTTTAGTGTACAAGATGAGCAAAATGCTAATGGTCTGATTCAGTGATCTATGCTAAGCTATGCTGAAGAGGCTCCCGCTAGACCTGGAATTGTAAAATGAGTCCAAAAAAATAAAATAAAATCACTCCTTTATTATAGTGGAGACATGTTTATGTGACCAATTGGGCAATAAATGGTACCGTTTTTACAAATCACAAAATTAATAGCCCCCCTGTATATTTTTTGTCTCCAATTTCTGTTTAACGGAGAGAAGATTTTTGTCAACACATTTCTAAACATAATAGCTTTAATAACTCATCTCTAATAACTGATGTCTTTAATCTTTGCCGTGATGACAGCACAGAATATTTGACTAGATATTACTCTAGACACTATTATTCAGCAAGTAAGTGACATTTAAAAGCTAAACTAGGTTAATTAGGTTAAAGTTACTCCCCCCCCAGCGAATGAATCTCATTTATTTAGATTTTTTAGTTTGATTAAATTAAATAACAGAGGTGTCACTTTAACAATGAAAGCAATGAAAGCATTCGACTGCTTTCCTAACATTTATGCTCATTTAGAACAAAATTAGATGTGTTTGGAAAAAAAAACATCAAGATCGACATCTTTAGATGTTATTATTATTAATTATGTGTATATGTCTGTTCAAACATGCACCCAAAACCCAGTATCCACATTCGCTCTGCTTTAATTCACATATACAGAATCCGTTTGGGAAACAGCGTCTGTGTATCACTATGGAGCGCGTCTGACAGTCACGCACCGCTTTATGACTGTTTTGAGGATTGCACAGGAGGAGGCACCTGTAATGAAAAGGAAAGGGAATCCTGCCGTTTTTATATTTATTTCAAAGTGTTTCATGCCTAAATAAACCGAAAGCACAAAACGGACTCACATTTAAGAGCAAGGAGCGGCCCCTGGTGGATTCGGCGGTATGGGTTGCGTATAGGGAGGATCGGCTCTTTAATGTTTATCGCCACCCTTCAGAGAAAGACTGAAAATATGGGAAAACATCTTAACGGGATGATAGCGGGATAGAACTGTAAAATACAGGAGCATCCTGGGAAAAACGGGAGGGTTGACAGGTATGAATTAGACAAGTCATTGTATAACGATGGTGTGTTTTTTAGACAATCCAAAACAAATATTGCTTAAGGGGGTGAATAAAACTATTTTAATAAATTAAGAACTGCTTTTATTCTAGCTGAAATAAAACCAGTAAGACCTTCTCCAGAGGAAAAAACATTATCGGAAATACTGTGAAAAATTCCTCGCTCTGTTAAACATCATTTGGGAAACATTTGACAGAAAAATTCTGACTTTAGCTGTATCTCTCATAGAAAACGCATGAAGTGAGCGGCTGTTAACAGACTCTTAGACACAAGCTGGCACTGAAAAGACTCTTCTGTTCCTGTAGTTTCTGTCATTTGTTGTGTTTTGTGCGCTGTGATGTGTTTCTGAGCACGTGTGTTAATGTAATGAACTCTCCTGAATGTTGTGCTCCTGTCCATCACCATGCAGCCATTCACAGTGTGCAGCTGAGCCGCAGTCATGTGGACTGGTACAGTGTGGATGAAGTCTATCTGTACAGCGACGCCACCACGTCCAAGATCGCCCGCACAGTCACACAGAAACTGGGCTTCTCTAAAGGTGAGCGCATCCACATCTGTGTCTGGATGCTGATCGTCAAAATATGGGATCAATGTTTTGGGGGATTTTTGGTTTTCAGACTTGTTTAAAGAAATACAGGTTACCCCTTATCTATTTTAAACCGAATGACAATTCCAGCTCTTTACTCCTTGTTTTTTTTTACTATCTGTGTTCTTTGTTTTTTCATTTTTTTACTTTTATCTTTTACTTTTACCTTTTTTCTGTCTATTCTTTAGTTTTGCCTTTTTTATTTTATCTTTTGCCTTTTATTATTACTTCTATTCTTTATTTTGGCCTTTTTACTTTTGCATTTTTATTTAACCTTTTATTTCTATTTTTATTCTTTAGTTTTACCCCTTTTTACTTTTATTTTTATTTTTTTTCCTGTCTGTGTTTTTTTAAACCTTTTTTTATATTTTATCTTTTGCCTTTTATTGCTGTCTGTTTAATTTTACCTGTTCTATTACTTTTCTACTCTTTATTCTCAAATGTATTCTTTATTTTTCTTTTTTCCTTTTTTATTTTATCTTTTGCCTTATTTCCATATGTGTTCCTTATTGTTACTTCCTACTTTACTACATACAATCAGCTTGCAGTAGGAAAAAACAAGCCACACCTACTGTTTTCTCATTTAACCTCTTAAACTCAGCGGACCCAGTACCGGGTCCTATGACGTCATCAGTTTCACTTTCATTTTTAAAGGTCCATGGTTGCGCAAGACCCCTATAAGTGGTTCCGTTTGAAAGCGTAGAAGCTATATTTTATGCACATATGCATCACTTAGGTTTTTATTTTACTGTACAAAAGTTATTAATTTAATTACACAACAAAATACTGGATACCCGAGCTGTCATTTTCCTATTTTTATATGCTTCATATATGACACACATGTACAAGTCATAGCTCAAATAAAAGCTCTTGCCCGTCCTTGTACAAATCTAGCATTCCTTTATGTGAATTATATTCTATTTATATTCTATTTTATATTATATTTATGATCAATAAGCAGCCCCAGATCGCACAGAAAGCCACAAATGCTACATCATCTCTTACCTTATGCTGAGTGCTTCAAAACAGGCCATTTCTCCGCTGTTTTTGAGGTGATGTGCATAAGTATTCCTTTTATATGTATAATGTGGTCAAAACACAGTGAATTATGTTTGATCAAACCAAAGATCGTGAAAATATGAAAACAATAGTCTTTCCGCATGCCATATTTTCCCAATATTCAATTTTCAGAATTACAATAACCTTTGCATACTCTATGGTAGAGACTAAATTCTTTTTCCTAGTGTTTGCTGCTCTCTGCTGGTTTCAAGCAGAACTGTCTGGAGTTGTCTTATTCTCTTATGGGATTATCTACACATTTTCAAAAAAGCATTTTAGAACAAAAAATAAAAAAGCGCCCAATGTTGAAGTGATTCATCATAAAACAGAAAACATAACAAATATTATTTATTACTTTCAGCAGTTTCTTTTGTGAATTCAAATGGTGTTCTGTCCAATAACACTGGAATTTGTCATTTATACCACTGCATTTGGATATGGAAGACTTTCCAAGTTTGGTAGGTGGAAATTACATAAAAAAAGGTATAGCACCTCTCATCAGTTGGAAAACAATAACTTTTGCATAGATTATGATAGAAACATTTTTCTTTTTCTTATGATTACTGACATGTGCAGGAACCACCAAAAATTTATTAACCTAGACCACACAGAACATAAAAGGTACTCTTTTTAAATTTGAGTGTTTATGATAACACAGACAACATATACAATTACTTTAATCACTTTCATTAGTGTTTTATGAAAATTTAAAGGGTTTTCTTTAAAATGATACCACATTTTTACATTTACTCGTCTGCATGTGGATTTGGGAAGCTTTTAAAATTAGGTAGGCAAAATCCAGGCAGAAATCCCAAAATAGCACCAGAGTTTAAGAGGCTAATATTCCGTTACTGTAGGAACTGTGTCACAATACAAAAAAACCCACAAAAAAACAGTCACAGCTTCCGGTTCATGCGGACTTTAACTGACCTGTGCTAATATGTTATTATGGTCATGTGATCGTCCAGTGAGGTTAGCTGACCTGTGTTAATGTGTTAATAATATATTGGTCATGTGATGTTTCCTCAGCCTCAAGCAGCGGCACTCGACTGCACCGCGGTTATGTAGAGGAGGCGTCGCTGGATGATAAACCTCCAAACACCACACACATTGTCTTCGTCATTCACGGCATCGGACAGAAGATGGACAAAGATCGCATCATTAAAAACACCGGCATGTAAGTTAACAGAAGAGCTATTATTATTATTACTATCAATATATAAGACTTACAAAGTTATTAACCCTGCTGTGATGTTAATACTTTTAAAAATATTTGTAACTGTTGTTAAATCTTACATTTCAACACATTTTTAAACTTAATAGTTTAATAACTCATTTCTTATAACTAATATCTTTTGTTTTTGTACATAATATTGTTACTAGATATTTTGCAAGGTGCTAGTATTCAGGCAGTTTAAAGGTTTAATTAGGTTAAATAGGAAAGTTAGGTTAATTAGGATAGTCATAGTGGTTTGTTCTGTAGCCGATCGTAAAAATATATACAGTGGGGGAAATAAGTATTTAACACGTCACCATTTTTCTCAGAAAACATATTTTTGAAGGTGCTTTTGGCTTGAATTATTCACCAGATGTTGGTAACAACCAAAGAAATGCAAAGAAAACATTATTAATTTACAAATTAAGTTGTGTGTATGTAGCGCCACAGGTGTATTAAGTTTAAGATGGCGCTCCAGGTTCAATAAACTAAATGCCTAGAGATGTTGAAGTTAGGCCCCTCTGATATAATTCAATGATGTAATGTAAACAAGGTAAATTAGAATACAAATCTTCCCTCAGCTTGAATAAAACACCAGAAATGAACTCTCTTTGAATAATAAAACTCTTAAATCAGAAAATATAAGGAATTTAATTAGAAAAGAAAGGTAAATATTGTTAAAACCCCTGATGTACACAATATACAATATATGCAATTTATGCACAACAACAAAAAAAAATTGACCCAAATATGTCAACAAGAAGATTTACGAAGAAAATAACAATAAATATATAGTAATATGTAAAAAATTACCACTGATACACTCTAAACATTGCACTTTAATAAAATTATAAGTCAACAAGTGACTAAAAAAATCTACAAAAATCTTGTAGAAGTTTATTCTACTGGGTTACATGTAATAAAATTAAATGACACAGGGAAAAAGGATTGAACACATGAACAAGGGGAGGTGTAAAAAGGCAGTGAAAGCCCAGACAGCAGCTGAAATCTCTCAGTAGGTCTTCAGCAACCCTCTGCCCTTCCTCAGTGTAAATGAATATCAGCTGCTTGAGCACAACATCTACATTAGCAGGAGGATGAAGATGAAACCAGGGTGGACATTTCAGCAAGACTATGATCCAAAACACAGTGAAGGAGACTCTCAGATGCTTTCAGAGAAAGAAAATCAAGCTGTAGAATGGCCCAGCCAATCCCCTAAACCGAATCCAATAGAGAATACAAAGAAAAGCTCAGATTTGATAGACGAGACCCACAGAACCATCAAGATTATGACACTCTGTTGAAGTCTGTAAGAAACTCACACTTGAGCAGTGCATGTGACTTCATTCTCCATATGAGAGGCGTCTTTAAGCTGCCATCATTAAAACAATTTAATGATATCAATTCCATGTCAACAGCTCCTTTGGAAATATTATTCCCACAAAAAAAAAAAAAAACGTAATGTGTTGAATACTTTTTTTCTCCTGCTGTATATTTCTAGGGGGGCTAATAATATTGACCTTAACGTAAATATATATATATGTAAAGTCAAGCCGAATTAAAAGAAATACGACTTTCTTTATAGGAAAAGTATATTGGGAAAAACTAAACAGCACTTTTAAAAAGAATTTAAATTTCACAGAAGGGCTAATATTGTTTTTCCTCTACATTTTCAAGTAAAAACCGCAGATATTTAATTGTTTGTCTGTGTTCAGGCTGCGTGAAGCGGTGAGGAAGATGGAGGAAAAGCACTTTGCTGAGCAGACAGAGGAACATGTGGAGTTCCTGCCTGTCGAATGGCGCTCAAAACTGGCTCTGGATGGCGGTAAGACACGTGCCAGTCTGCCAGTCTAACAGCTGCTCTGATCACACTCCTGTCCACCAACACACACACACACACACACACACAGACAGACACACACACATACAGTTTAAGCAGACGGCAGAGAATAGAGTGTTATCATCTTTCATCCCTCTGTCAGCTGTGCACACAAAACAGCTCAAACAAGCGGATGCGTTAACATTAATATCGAAATGATGACTGAAAGATACAGTTACTGATAATCCTGTTGTGTGTACACACTTTGAGAGGGATTTCCCTTGTTGAACTGCAGACACAGTGGAGTCCATCACGCCAGATAAAGTGAGAGGCCTGAGAGATTTACTCAACAGCAGCGCCATGGACATCATGTACTACACCAGCCCGCTCTACAGAGACGAGGTGAGGCTTCTGCTGAAGATCTGCGTGCTCTTTACATTCATGTTGTCTTTTCAAACTGGGCAAGAAATTTACAATCATCTGGCCAATCACAATAGACTGGGCCATTTGACCAATCAGCAAGGAAAGGCCATTTGACCAATCAGAGCAAAAAAGGGCAATTTGACCAATCAGAGCACAGTAGAGACATTTGATCAATGAGGGGAGAGTAGAGCCATTTGATCAAGAGCAAAGTAGTACCATCTGACCAATCAGAGAAATGTAGAGCCGTCTGATCGATCGGAGTAGAGCCATTTGACCAATCAGAGCAGAGTAAAACCATTTGACCAATCAGAGTGAAGTAGAGCCATTTGACCAATCAGAGTGGAGTAAAGCCATTTGATCAACAGCAGAGTAGGGTCATTTGACCAATCAGAGCAGAGTAGAGCCTTTTGACCAATCACAGTGAAGTAGAGCCATTTGACCAGTCAGAGTGGAGTAAAGCCATTTGATCAAGAGCAGAGTAGGGCCATTTGACCAATCAGAGGAAAGTAGAGCCATTTAACGAGTCAGAGGAGAGTAGAGCCATCTGACTTATAAGAGGAGAGTAAAACCATTTGACCAATCAGAGCGAAGTAGAGGCATTTGACCAATCATAGTGGAGTAGAGTCATTTGACCAATCAGTGCTAAATAGAGCCATTTGACCAATCAGAGCAGAGTGGAACCATTTGACCAAACAGAGCAGAGTAAACCCACTTAACCATTCACCGCGTAGTACAGACATTTAACCAGTCAGGATGGAGTAAAACATTCTGACCAATCAGAGTGAAGTAAAGGCATTTGATCAAGAGCAGAGTAGGACCATTTGACCAATCAGAGTGGTGTAGAGCTATTTGACCAATAAGAGCAGAGTAAAACCATTTAACTAATCACAGCGTAGTAGAGCCATTTGACCAATCAGAGCGGAGTAGAGCTATTTGACCAACTATTGCTGAATAAAGACATTTGACCAATCAGAGCAGAGTAAACCCATTTAACCAATCACAGCGTAGTAGAGCCATTTAACCAATCAGGATGGAGTAAAATATTCTGACCAATCAGAGGAGAGTAGAACCATTTGACCAATCAGAGTGAAGTAAAGGCATTTGATCAAGAGCAGAGTAAAGCCATATGACCACTGTGAGCGGAGTAGAGCTATTTGACCAATCAGAGCAGAGTAGAACCATTTGACCAATCAGAGCTGAATAAAGCCATTCGACCAATCAAAGCAGAGTAGAGCCCTTTGACCAATCAGAGCAGAGTAGAGCTATTTGACCAATCAAAGCCGAATAAAGCCTTTCGACCTTTCAAAGCAGAGTAGAGCCATTTGACCACACAGAGCAGGGTAAAACCATTTAACCAATCACAGTGTAGTAGAGCCATTTGACCAATCAGGATGGAGTAAAACATTTTGACCAATCAGAGGAGACTTGAACCATTTGACCAATCAAAGTGAAGTAAAGCCATTTGATCAAGTACAGAGTAAGGCCATTTGACCAATCAGAGCGGAGTAGAGCTATTTGACCAATCAGAGCAGAGTAGAGCCATTTGACCAATCAGAGCAGAGTAAAGCCATTTGCCATTTTAAACACGGAAGATGAAATTAGCTGACAAAAGCTCCAAATGATCCAGTTTTTCCCCACAATTACGCTAACACACATCTGTCAACATCTCAAAATAAGTACTCCAGGGTGTCTCGAACCTGTAAAATGGAAATCTTTTGTGACTACTGACACATTTTCTAAATAAATGAAGCTTTCAAACAGTAACATCTATCTCTCCAGCTGACCAATGACAGGTTTTGTAGAAATATATATATAT
>CAIGQQ010003503.1:2512878-2528136 GCA_903798035.1 Danio albolineatus | reverse complement strand
TATATATATATATATATATATATATATACTCCAGTGTTCGTCTTTCCAGATCACTAAAGGTTTGACGCAGGAGCTCAACCGCCTCTACTCTCTCTTCTGCTCACGAAACCCCGAATTTGAGCGGGAAGGCGGCAAAGTTTCCATCATCTCCCACTCTCTGGGCTGCGTGATCACCTTCGACATCATGACCGGGTGGGATCCTGTGCGCTTCTGCCTGCAGGAGCACCACGATCAGCTGGAGGCCGAAGATTCCCAGTGGAGCAGCTATGAAGAGCGACACCTGCTGGAGGAAGTGCAGCTCACCAGACAAAGGTACCTAGGAAGCGTCTAAGCCCAACATAAGCATATATAGCTCTTCACAAGACACTATGATCATGCAGGATGCAACAAAACATTGGCAAATATTTAAGTTTTTGTAATTGTGAGGTTTGCATAGAGGAGCAACACTCTTCCTTCAGAAAATAGTCGTAAGGAGTGATCTGTGTTTAATATAATCTGAAATGATAATATCATTTAACAATAATCTGTGTTTGTAACAGGTTACATGAGCTGCGAGATCAGCTTCACGGCCTGAAGGAATCAAAACCTGCATCCTTCCCTATGCTAAAGTTTAAGGTGATGTAGCGACTTTAACAGTGATATCAGCTCTCTAACAATCTATACCAGGGGTCCCCAAACTACAGCTCGCGGCCCGCCATTTGAATAATGGCAGAGACATATTTTGAAAATGTCATTAAATTATTTTTACTTAAATCATGTTTATTCATTTTCATTCATTTTCTTTTCGGCTTAGTCCCTTTATTAATCCGGGGTCGCCACAGCAGAATGAACCGCCAACTTATCCAGCATTTGTTTTACGCAGCGGATGCCCTTCCAGCTGCAACCCATCTCTGGGAAACACATCCATACATTCTCATTCACACACATACACTACGGACAATTTAGCTTACCCAATTCACCTGTACCGCATGTCTTTGGACTGTGGGGGAAACCGGAGCACCCGGAGGAAACCCACGCAACCACGGGGAGAACATGCAAACTCCACACAGAAATGCCAACTGGCCCAGCCGGGGATCGAACCAGCGACCTTCTTGCTGTGAGGCGAACGTGCTAACCACTCGGCCACCGTGGCGCCCTAAATCATGTTTATATTTGATTAAAAAAAGAAAAAAAAGATTAGCTTTCAAACTAAAACTTCCCTAAGTTATTATCTTAGCCTAATTATTTATTAAATCCCCCTTTCAACAGAAAGATACGTTCTGCAATGTTTAGTCGAGATCGATCAGGTGATGCTCGAGCCTGCTAGAAAACTCAAACCGACGACAAGATGGCCAAACGGTTGGGAAACAGTTGAAGGGTTGATTCAGGATGCAGGGTATTTGATCAAAAGTGTACAAGTGATTAGTCCGTGGAAGCGCTGGAAATGCTGAAGGCGGAGTTTGACATGCGATTCTGTGAGCTTTATGTCTACGCTGAAGAAATTCACCTCTTCCAGAACACCTTCTTTGTTCTCTTTAGTTCAGTAAACGGAAAGAAAGAAGAAATGCCTGCATGTGTTTAGCATTTTTACTCATCGCTAACACATCTTTGGCCTTTTCGATCATTATTGTGGTCTTCCGATTGCAACAGAGAAATACTGGAAAATCTCTGTAGACTGATGGCATTTCATGCCGTTTAGCCTTATAATCTTTATGTCAGCAAAATCTTCAGTTTTGTCGTCACTTTAGACCAGGGGTGCCCAAACTTTTCCTTATGAAGGGCTAAAAACCTAACTTTATTGAGGCCAGTGGGCCGAAGTTAAATAAAGTTGCCATGGGTAATTTCCTAATTTATTTAATAATATTTAAAAATGACTATAAAACATTGCTTTATTAACTAATGCAGTATATTTTAGATTCTATTATGAACTTTATAACTCATTTATAACAGAATGGAGTTTTTGCATTGATTTGTTCGCTGATTCTTCATAGTCCTCTATCCTTCGAGTGACAGTATTTACATTTTAAAAACTCAGATTGATTCACAACATTTAATTTCAGTTTGTTTTTTTTGCAGCTCAGCAGTAAAACAAACAAACAAACCAACAAAAAAGGTTACGTCAAATTAGAAATGACAAATGTAAATGTAGTCTTTCACCATGAATTGACAAATTCCTTTAAAATCCACATGAGCCGGAAGCTACGATTGTTTACGTGTTGTGACGCAGCTCCTAGAGAAACTGAATATTAAATGAGCAAACACGTCTTTGGCTTTTTCCGGGTTAATTATTGTGATCTCCCGATTGCAACAGAGAAATACTGGGAAATCTCTGTAGACTGATGGCATTTCATGCCGTTCAGCCTTATAATCCTTATGTCAGCAAAATCTTTACATTTTAAAAACTCAGATTAATTTACAACATTTAATTTCATTTTGTTTTTTTGCAGCTCAGCAATAAAACAAACAAACAAACCAACACAAAAAAGTTACGTCAAATTAGAAATGACAATCTCTGTTAAAGACATTCTCCCCAACTCTCTCCATCATTCTCTCTCCTCAGATGGGATGGTGGGCAAAATCAAAGGTTACAATGGGCCAACGTTGGCCCGCGGGCCGTACTTTTGGCATCTCTGCTTTAGACATTACGCTAGAGAATCGTTCAAACACTAGCACTAAAGTGACATTGGTGAAGTAGCAATCGTTTCTGCTGTTCTGACGTCGGCTCCAGATGTAAATAAATGGCATAGGAAAGTAGTTCCCTGATTAAAAAGAGTTTTGAGAGTCTCCGTGTTTGACTTTCTTTTTTATATACACAGTTATGTCGTCGGACTGTTGTATAAACGCAATATAACACTAGTAGCAGTGCGATATGGCTGTGTATCGTCACTAGTGAGACACTAAGCCAACGCACGCCTCCCATCAGTGCCGATATACAACCATATCGCACTTCTACTCATGTGATATCGCTCTATACGTAATGTGTTTACACTATTGAATGCTGTTAAACACTCTTCATCTGCTTGTTAAAGGTGCTGCTGTAAGTGCTAACTCTTCTAAATAATAAAAATACCATGGTTGCATGCTAAGTTAACATAAGTGTTTATCTGAAAAACAATGTCGAAGTCACTATTCCCCTTTGAAAATGTGCGTACCGTGTCGGAATGGGTAATGTAGTCTTTCACCATGAATTGACAAATTGTGACGCAGCTTCTAGAGAAACTGAATATTAAATGAGCAAACAGTGGGCGTGGCTTGTTTTTTTTTTGTACTGCTATCTGATTGGATGTTGTAAAGTAGGCATTTCATTCAGAAAGATGGAGAGAAGGGTTTGATTACAACGTAAGAGACTCCTCCTCCTCACCATTTCTGTTTGGACGTTTCTGGAGGGGCGTGGTTAAGTATATTAGCCACGCCCAATCCCTCAGGCAGACCTAATCTGAGAGTTTGACTGAAAACAAAGAGGAAGTGCATTTCCAGATTTTAATGAAAGATTTTCTTCTTAAAGACAAGCTCAGATGAATTGCTCACCTCAAAACTAGCTATCTGGGCTAACAACATTGATATGGTTAGGTTTGATTTCATGTGTACTTTAAACCTAAGGTGAGATATTATTTAATCCAGATCTAAACCATCTGTTAGCTCATAATTAGTCTGTCTTTAATAATCAGTACTACTGTGTAGATGAAAATGGCTGGTTTTTACATTTGTGTAAACGCTGAGTTCTTGTGCAGGTGGAGAACTTCTTCTGCATGGGTTGTCCTCTGGCTGTGTTCCTGGCGTTGAGAGGGATCCGGCCCGGAAACACTGGTCATCAGGACCACATCATGCCTAAATCCATCTGCCGGCGCCTCTTCAACATCTTCCACCCAACAGATCCTGTGGTAAATATGTGTCATTCTGTGACTCCACTCAGTGGATTAATCTGACACTGTTTGTAACACATATTTCATTGTCTAACAGGCCTACCGACTGGAGCCTCTGGTATTAAAGCACTATAGCAAAATCGCACCGGTTCAGATACACTGGTGAGTCCTAATGTGATTGTTTCAGTAGTATACTAGCCAGGAAAATAAATCAATCTTAATACATGATAATAGTACATAGATGCAAGGCATTTGTCATATTTTAAATACGTCTTTCGGATGAGACGTTAAACTGAGGTCCTGACTCTCTATGGTTATTAAAAATCCCATGGGAATTCTTGTAGAAAGTAGGGGTGTAACTCTGGTGTCCTGGCCAAATTCCCTCCATCGGTCCTTCCCTATCATGGCCTCCCAATCATCCACATCCACTGAATCGGCTCTTTCACTGTCTCTCCACTCCTCCTATTGCTGGTGTGTGGTGAAGCACTGGCGTCGTTGTCCTGTGTCTGCAGTCGCATCATCCAAGTGGATGCTGAACACTGGTGGTGGTGTGGAGAGACCCCCTCATGATTGTGAAGCACTTAGGGTGTATGGCCATACAAATATAAATAAACATTACATTACAAATACTGTGTACTCACGCATATACAGTACTGGTCAGAAGTTAAAGGGGTAAATTAAGCCAAAAATGAAAAATCCTTTACTTGTTATAAACCTTCGTTATTCTGTTGAACACAGTAGAAATCTTTTTTTTTTTGTTACTTTATTTCTATTGAGAACTTTTTTTAAATTTTACAACAGAGGATTTTACATTCAAAAATATACAATTTTGCCGTATTGCACATGAAATAATAATCAAATAGCAAAATAATAGTAAGTAAATAAAAAACACAACATTGCATTCAACAGTTGCATTCAACAGTTGTTAACAATGCAATAATCAATCCATTTCTTCCAATTTTTAAGAAATAAGTATTTTTGAGTCTCAAAATAGATGTCCATATTGGTTATTTCCTTCACAATTTTTATCCTATCACCAAAAGAGGGGGTTTCATGCTTATACCAGTATCTGGTAATACTCTTCTTGCTTGCCACATTTAATATATTTACAAGGTAAACATCCTCCTTCACGACCACCTCTTCATAGCTTCCAAGAAAATATATATATGGTATATAATATCCTAAGATCTTTTCCATTCAATATAACCTTATTCCAGAAAGGTAATATTTTTGCACAAGTCCAGAAAATATGGAGATGATCTACATCCACCTTTTCACATATTCTCCAACAAGTTTGAGGTGTGGACAATTGTTTGCTTTTAATTTTGGGGGTAATGAAAAAACGTACCAGATTTCTCCAAGCAAATTCTTTCCACCTCCGCGAACAAGTGTGTGTTGTATCTTACAGGCAGAAAGCCATTTTTCAATTGGAATTTCTTCCGCTAGTTCTCTTTCCCATTTCTGCCTAATGTAATTTGTGCAATCTTCTCCATTCTCCCTAAGAGCTTGGTAGAAGGAAGAAATTATTTTACAATTATTTTTTGTATAAGAATCTATAATTAGTTTTATTAGATCATTCAAGTCTGAAAAATCCTTTGCTTTAAATTCCCTTTCAAAGTAATCTCGAATTTGCAGATATCGATAAAAGTCCAAATTATTATCATTTTTTAATTCTGAAAAACATTTAAATTGTCCTTTAGTCACAAATGCACATAAAGCAGTTAATGCTTGGTTTATCCATCTCTTGAAACCGGCATCATGGAGACCCGGTTTAAAGTGCTGGTCCAATGCCACCCATCTTATAATTTTGTTATATGATTAAAATATGATCTTGTAGGTTATACTGCTCAATCAAATTGAACCATACCTCAAGCGTGGTAACTGTTATTTTAGAAGAAGATATCTTGAAGAAAGGTAGAAACCTGTGGGCATTGACCTCCATAGAATTTGTTTTACCTATATGGATATCAGTGTTTACCACTTGTGCCACTCTGGAAGGTATCTTCCAGATATCTTCTTTTATGTTGTGTTTTGGGAAAGAAACTCTTGAAGGTTTGAATCCACTTGAGGGGGAGTAAGTAAATGTTCATTTTTGGGTGAACTATGCCTTTAAGCTCATAATTAAGATGTGGCCCTGAGCGATTCACTCGTTTAAAGGTTTGGTTTTGATTGCTTGATTGGTTTCTCTGTTGTGAATATGAATGGTTTGCTGAATAATTTTGCAGGTGTAACACCATCAACCCCACGCCATATGATGAGATCAGACCCACTTATCTAAACACAAGCAAAGACACAGCGTCTGACATGGAGAACGGCTCCAGTCCCAGCACCTCACCTGTTCTGGCCAGGAGACACTACGGAGAGTCCATCACCAACCTGGGCAAGGCCAGCATATTAGGTAAGAAGTTTACTTTGGAGATGTACTAGAAGACACTGCTATCAGCTGTCAAAGCGAATGCACTTTACATGCTAATGCAAAGGATGAGGACAACAGCTGAGAAAGAACAGCAGTTCAGGTGGGGTATTGCACGGTTGTTTTTGACCAATTATAGCATACTGGAACATCTGATAAATAAGGGCGGAGAAAGACAGACTGCTCAATCGAAGTAGAGTAAGGCTTTTTGACCAATCAGAGCAGAGTAGAGCCACCTGACCAAAAAGAGCAGAGTAGGGTCATGTGACCAGTCAGACAGAGAACAGAAATCTAACCAAATAGAGCAGAGTAGAGCCATTTGACCAATCAGAGCAGAGAAGGAAAATTTGACCAAGCAGAGTCATCTCATTAACCAAGTTGGGGCATCTGACCAATCAGAGTAGAGTAGAGCCATCTGACCAATCAGAGCAGAGTAGGGTCATATGACCAATCAGAGCAGAGCCATCGGACCAAACAGAGCAGAGCAGAGTAGAGCCATACCACCAATCAAAGCAGAGTAGAGCCATCTGTCCAATCAGAGCAGAGACGGTCCATTTGACCAATCAGTGCAAAGAATTGCCATCTAATCAGAGCCATCTGACCAGTAAAAGCTGAGAAGAAAAATCTTACCTATCAGAGCAGAGAATGGGCCATCTGACCAGTCAGAGTAGAGAAAGGAAATATGTCCAATCAGAGCAGGGTCATCTGACTAATCAGAGCACAGTAGAGCCATCGGACCAAACAAAGCAGAGTAGAGCCATCTGACCAATCAGAGCAGAGAAGGGCCATTTGACCAATTAGTGCAAAGAATTGCCATCTAATCAGAGCCATTTGACCAGTCAGAGCAGAGAAGGGCCATTTGACCAATTAGTGCAGGGGTGGCCAACCCTGTTCCTAGAGAGCCACAATCCTGCAGATTTCAGTTGCAACCCATATCAAACACACTTGCCTGTAATTATCAAGTGCTGTTCAGGTCCTAATTAATTGGTTCAGGGGTGTTTAATCAGGGTTGCAACTGAAATCTGCAGGATTGTGGCTCTCCAGGAACAGGGTTGGCCACCCCTGAATTAGTGCAAAGAATTGCCATCTAATCAGAGCCATTTGACCAGTCAGTGCAGAGAAGGAAAATCTGACCTATCAGAGCAGAGAAGGGCCATATGACCAACCAGAGCAAAGAATGGGCATTTGATCAGAGCCATCTAAGCAGTCAAAGCAAAGAGGGGAAATATGACCAATCAGAGTAGAGTCATCTGACTAATTAGAGCACAGTAGGGCAATTTATTGTGTGACAAATCAGAGTAGAGTAGGGCCATATGACCATGCAGTTCAAAGAATGGCCATATAATCAGAGCCATCTGACCAATCAGAATAGAGTAGGGTTTCAGAAAGGCAGGGTCTAGAGACATTTGAATTTCAACACTCTTTCTGCCTGTCACATAAGCATATTCTGTATAGTATGAATGTGGCTTTTATGAATGCAATTCAGACATACTACACCCTCTGTGTTGGCGATTGCCACTTTCCGATATTTATATATATATATATATATATATATATATATATATATAAAAGACTCCTCTCCTCGGCCTCATGATATAGTAAAGTGTCCATCATGAGCCTACTACAGAGTTCAGGTCATCCAGGTACATCTCAGTACTATTTTTCTGTTTTAAACACTATGAATTCGGTCACTCTTCCCACATATTGTTCTTTGCATGTGATATAGTAGTGAAGTGTGTGTTTTTCAGACACAGCCCTGATCTTTGACCACCTCTTTCAGACACTGAGTGAAGAGCTGATGCTGCTGTGGATGTTGTGAGAAAAGTGAGGTGTAATCTGGTGTTTGTGCAGGTGCTGCGAGCATTGGCAAGGGCATCGGTGGGATTTTGTTCTCTCATTTCTCCCGCTCTCCCAGCCTGCCGTCAGCTGTGGATTCTGGGATGGGAGACAGCGAGGACAGCCAAAGCACTTTCACATTCTCCGCCGTTCCTCCGTCCTCATCCTCCTCACTATTTGATGCAACAGGTGTGTACAACCAATGCTCTGTCACTTTATTTCACTGGGTATGCTAGTACAATGTTTTTAAAGGATGATAAGTAGAATATTACAGTCATTTCTGAATGGTGACATTAGATGACATTTTTTACCTATTGATGTTATTGTTTAACCTCTTAAACTCTGCGGTACCGGGTCCGATGACGTCATCAACTTCCCTTTCATTTTTAAAGGTCCGTTGTTGCGCAAGACCTCTATAAGTGGTTCCGTTTGAAAGCGTAGAAGCTATGTTTTATGCACATATGCATCACTTAGGTTTTTATCTTACTGTACAAAAGTTATTAACGTTTAATTACACAACAAAATACTGGATACCCGAGCTGTCATTTTCATATTTTTATATGCTTCAAATATGACACACATGTACAAGTCACAGCTCAAATAAAAGCTCTTGCCTGTCCATGTATGATTCTAGCATTCCTTTACTGAATTATATTCACATATCAAACAGTTATCGAATGAATCACCGCGTTTTTTATGGCACAGAAAAAGAAGACAGCCTCAAAATAAGCTTTTTTTCTAGGAGCTGAGGAAGTTTTGGAGAAGCTGACTTTGACTTCTTTGATATAATGTTATGATACAAATGGGAAGGAGAAATGAGAAAGTAATGGAAACTCATGTTCTTATCATGTAAGAACTATGCAGAAGCAAATATGTCATATTTGATATGATCAAAAAGTTATTTTCCCAATATTCAGTTGAATTACAATAACCCTTGCATACTCTATGGTAGAGACTGAATTCTTTTTCCTAGTGTTTGCTGCTATCTGCTGGTTTCAAGCAGAACTGTCTGCAGTTGTCTTATTCTCTTATGGGATTCTCTACACATTTTCAAAAAAGCATTTTAGAACAAATAATAAAAAAGCGCCCAATGTTGAAGTGATTCATCATAAAACAGAAAACATAACAAATATTATTTATTACTTTCAGCAGTTTCTTTTGTAAATTCAAATGGTTTTCTGTCAAATAACACTGGAATTTGTCATTTATACCACTGCATTTGGATATGGAAGACTTTACAAGTTTGGTAGGCGGAAATTACATAAAAAAAGGTATAGCGCCTCTCATCAGTTGGAATACAATAACTTTTGCATAGATTATGATAGAGGCATTTTTCGTTTTTCTTATGATTACTGATTACTCTTATTAATTACAGAAACCAAGACCACACAGAACCTAAAAGGTACACTTTTAAATTTGAGTTTATAAAGAAAAAATACAGAAAGCGCCTCTTTTTTTTAAGTGTTTATGATAACACAAACAACATATACAATTATTTTAATCACTTTCATCAGTGTTTTATGAAAATTTAAAGGGTTTTCTTTAAAATGATACCACATTTTTGCATTTACACCTCTGCATGTGGATTTAGGAAGCTTTTAAAATTGGGTAGACAAAATCCAGGCGGAAATCCCAAAATAGCACCAGAGTTTAAGAGGTTAATAATACTTTAATAATAAACGTTGGTTGAAAATTTTGAAATGGTAGAGTAAATAAAACAGCTCAGTTCAAATCGACACCTTTAGCCTATAAAAAAAGCATCACAGCTAATGCTAACGCTGCCTTTTATGGCAATACCCAGAAAACAAGACTATAAGCAATGTGATTGGCTATGTAAAGGCGTTCTTCACACGATTAGCATTACGTGTTTTACACATCAAAGTAATACAGACATTTTCATCATCCCATAGTGAGAAAATCTTTGATCCATTCTCGAGGTGGCAAAAACAACGCAGCAATCACACAGCTTTTAGCTAAGCCTTAGGCTACAGCTTTCTTCTGTCTGGATGACTGGCATGATAAGAGTATTTGAGGCTGTTTCAACATTATAATGACAAAAAAATGAGAATTAATAATCATTTATCATCGCTTGACATCGCAGCCTGCCGTTATCAAACTGAAATGTAGTCAAACTGTAGTCAAAATGTAGAGCCATTTGACCATTCAGAGCAGAGAGACCATTTGACCAATCATACTGGAGTAAAGCCATTTGATTGAGCAGAGTAGAACCATTTTACCAATCAGAGTGGAGTAAAGCCGTTTGATTAAGAACAGAGTAGGGCCATTTGACCAATCAGACTAGAGCAAAGCCATTTGATCAGGAGCAGAGTAGAGCCATTTGACCAATGTGAGCAGAGTAGAGCCATTTGACCAATGTGAGCAGAGTAGAGCCATTTGATCAAGAGCAAAGTAGGCTCATTTGAACAATTAGAGTGGATTAGAACCAGTTGACCAATCAGAGCGGAGTAGAGCCATTTGACCAATCAGAGCAGAACCATTTATCCAATCAGAGCAGAGTAGAGCCATTTGACCAATCAGAGTGGAGTAAAGCCATTTGATCAAGAGCAGAATGGGGCTATTTGAGTGGAGCAAAGCCATTTGACCAATCAGTGCTGAATAAAGCCATTTGAGCAATCAAAGCAGAGTAGAGCCATTTGACCAATCAGTGCTAAATAGAGCCATTTGACCAATCAGAGGGGAGTAAAGCCATTTGATCATGAGCAGAATGGAGCCATTTGACCAATCAGAGTGGAGTAGAGTCATTTGACCAATCAGAGCAGAACCATTTGACCAATCAGAGCAGAGTAGAGCCATTTGACTAATTAGAGTGGAGTAAAGCCATTTGATCAATCAAAGAAGAGTAAGGCCATCTGACCAATCAGAACAGGGCATAGGCTGCCCAATCACTGCAAAGTAGAGCTGTGGATCCTGAACAAACACTACAGAGGAGACCGATCAGAGCAGAGTAGGTAATAGAGTATTTGAGGCTGTTTCAGCATTATAATGACAAAAAATGGAGAATTAATAATCATTTATCATCACTTGATATCGCAGCCTGCCATTATCAATATCAAATGCAGTCAAACGTACATCTATAGGTATGAAAAGTGAAACTGCTGCACTTCTGTTTTGTTCCCACTATGGAAGTTTTTTTTTTTTGAGTAAACGATGACAGAATTTCCAGTTTTGTGTGAACTGTCCCTTTAATTCCTCATAACTGTTCCAAACCGTTGAGCAGTGGTCACGCACGAGCTGTATATGTGATAATAATGTTATGATTATTTTATCCCCTCATGTCTGCTGGCGTGTCGCAGTGGAGATGGAGCACCGCATTGACTTCGAGCTGCGCGAGGGTATGGTGGAGAGTCGCTACTGGTCAGCGGTGACCTCACACACGGCCTATTGGACGTCCCATGACGTGGCCCTGTTCCTCCTGACCTTCATATACAAACAGCAGAGCACAGAGCAAACAGAAAACAGCACAGCCATGTAGCACAGGTGACGCAGTACACAGTGATCCATCCCTTAAATCAACACTTAGTGCCTCTGAGTTCCTTTCCTAGGCCTTTCCTCACGGACAGAGGCCGGACTATGCAAATAAACCTCCAGCACTGATCCTCATTACTAAGAAACAGCAATATTTTTTATATTTTTATATAGGAATGTAAGTCCAAAGAATTCTGTCGATCCATAGAAAGCTCTAGAGAAAGTCCTTTATTTAGTTAACGGTGTATAATAGTATGGATGTATCTACTCGAGTAGGTACTACATTTTAAATTGAATTTACTACATGACCATTAAAACGTATGAATGTAAGTAGTATGGGTGGAATTTACTACATGACCATTGAAACGTATGAACGGGAGTAGTATGGGCGGAATTTGGACGTATTACATCCGCCATTACACACCTCAGTCGTGTCGATTCTCTCCCGGTGCATCATGAGTAGGGCCAGACGGAATCTGAGGACATTTTTTGCTATTTTTGCAGAGTATTTTGGTAAAAATTTGCTGATTTATACGGAATGATTTTTAGAAGTATCATAACTAAAAACTTAATATGTGAAACAAATGTAACACCTTTTTAACTTGTATTTAATGTTTATAATGTGAATACAATTAGATCCACTTTGTTTGGTAAACAAAGCAAGTCTTTGCTATAAAAAATCTACTAAAAGACAGAAAATATTACTTCACAAGCTGTATTGTAAATAAATCATATGAATATTTTCATATTAATCAATATTATTACTGAAATTATAAAGAAAAACTGAATAAATATACATTTACACAAATTTACACCAGTAAATAAACAGAATCAGTGATGGGCTAAAAATCTGCGGAATTCTGCACGCGCAGATTCCGTGTGGCCCTAATCATGAGATAGCGTAGCGTACATTGGATGCTCACTTCAGATTCTCACCAGAAGTAGTAGGTCATCCGGAAACTTCTCACATGCTGTTTTTCCAATAGTCTGAATTCTGTTTTTCATGCACTATAGATGGAGGAACTGTGACGTCAATTTATATGCAGAAACCTGGAAGCGATTTAGCATTTTAGCATTTCCGGTTCCCTCATTCCAAAGTCAATAGGTTTTTTCAATGGGATTTCAATTAAAGCGCTTAAATGAGTTTGTGTTCGCCACAAACCTCAAGATTCTTTCACGTTTTATTCTACGACATAAAACACACCAGTTAAATCTCACTCTTGATTTATTAAATGGGTTACGCTTCTTTAAAAAGATGCTTGCTATCAAGCTGCTAAACGAGACTACAGTGCATTTCGGAGATATTATACGTCATCGAGCTGATTCAGTCTGGAACACAGCCCGCTTGCTTTGGACATTTGGATTAGTCTGCTATAGTGTTTTATAATTTGTCGTATTTTTCTAATTGGACATTCACATAGTGTGTAGAAACTTGTAGAGACCGACATGACAGATTCATTTGTTAATTAGCGTTGTGCAATATGGACGAAATTATCATATTGCAATTTATTTTTTATTTTATTATTATTATTTAGTTTGAACGAATATTGCGATTGCGATTTTGGCAGCTGTTTTTGATTTTTCAAACGCGCTACATACACACATTATAAATGTATTCAGTGCACAAGAAGCGCATAACAAAACATTTCACAATGAAATAACATATTATTAAGTTTAATAAATAAAACTGTAGTAAAATTGACTTTAAAACAGACGACATAAACTAACTGAAGAAGAAGTAACCTCAGCTCTAGTTAAACACATACTGTACACAGCAGCACTCACTGCTTGATAAGCAAAACTGTAATAAATTGTCTTAAAAACAGACAACATGTAAAAATAAAGATGAACTAACCTCAATTCCAGTCAGAACAATAAATAAAAACTAACGTAAATCAAAACCACCTATTCGCTTCTCCCGCTCAACTTTATTGTGCTTGGAGTGAGCTCTGATTGGTTAACATATTAAAATCATTCGCACAAAAAACGAAAATAGAAATCAAAATAAATTGCATGGGCTTAAATTATTATTTTATTTATTTTATTTTTATTTTTTTGCGACTGCGATTTAATTGCACAGCCCTATTGTTGATCATTTATTTTAATTAAAGGATATTATGAAGATACTGCAGAGCAGTGCAGCCTGCTCTCAGTCATGCAAACGTGTGAATAAATGTGTACAAATACATAAATATTACCTGTCATTTTAACATGATCAATTGATTTTTCCTCGTTTTTTTCTTCATCTGAACACAGTATACTGCAATATCTGCAATACTTACACTCCTCCTTCAAATGTACAGCATATGTGACGGTATGAGCTGCTTTTCACTGTACTTCCTGACACAAAAAAAGAATTGAATGTGGTTCTCTGTCCATGAAGGAATTTTTCAGGCATATTGACTTGTCCCTCACGCCTCATTTCTGTCGTCTGTCACTAAGGTAAGCAGGCTGTATTCACGCGAGCGATACACTTATTTAAATATGGCTTATGATAATACTATGTAGGCATATTTATAAAACACAGTAGGTGTTTTAAACCTTTTACAGCAACTGTAAAGCAAACAAATGTATTTCCCACGTTTAAACTACCCAAAAGGCGCATAGGTCCGTATACAGACGTGTTTTGACGTATTTATTTGTGTATAATATATAGCAGGGGTGTCCACACTCGGTCCTGGAGGGCTAGTGTCCTGCAAAGTTTAGTTCCAACTCAATCAGACACCTGGGCTATCTAATTAAGCTCTTACTAGGCTTTCTAGAAACATCTTTGCAGGTGTGTTGAGGCAAGTTGGAGCTAAAATCTGCAGGACACCCATGATATATAGTGTGGATTATAATATAATAATAATTCGAGAGATTAAACCTTTATTATAGACCATATATCTAAAAATAAGCTTGAAATGTTGTCTGTAGTCAAGTCTGTAGTGGTGCTAACATCACAGGCGAGCTTCCCGGAGGCTCTGTAGTCCGTTTATAGCCTAATGTTAGCTTTTCAGTTCTTGCGTTTGCATTTAAGATCCAAAAGTGCTAAGAGTTGTATTTTCCTGTGAGGATTATCCGGCTGGACAAAACCTGTAAGTGTAATGAACAATGTTTCAACACAGAGCTTATTATTTGCAATCTTTGAAAAGCCGATGGGAAAATCCGATAGGGATTTTATTAAGGGAACCAGTTTTATGCTAGCAGCCGATTGACCTACAAGGTGACGTCATAGTTCCTCCACTCCATATAGTAGGTGAGTGTGCGATTTGGGACACAATCTATGTATACATGACGAGAGATTCCTTCTGATTGTTTTGACTTGATGAATCAGTGTCTGTGTAATAAATTAACATGTTTATTATCATACATAAATACTGTAAATCTTTGTGTTTCTATGCAGAATGTCTTGGGTTTTGTTGATGTATTTATTTATTTGATTGATGTTTGTCATGATTAGGAATAATGAGGACGGGCTGGGAAAATAACAAGCCAGTCACTCTGCACCCATAAAAATAAATATAAATATATACAAGTCGTTTTTTTTTGACATTATTTTCTTGAGAAAGAAACATATTTGTGTATGGATGTTTTCCAAAGATGGGTTGCAGCTGGAATAAAGGGATTAATAAAGGGAATAAGCTGAAAAGAAAATGAATGAATGAATGTTTTAATAATGCGGTGCCACGGTGGCGTAGT
>CAIGQQ010003503.1:2485574-2505968 GCA_903798035.1 Danio albolineatus | reverse complement strand
GTGTTCACAAGCAACTCGTGTATGCCTTTTCACTCCACCCTGCTACATTGGTGGAGAATGCGAGTTTATTAGGAGTGAAATTAAGGCTACCATCGACCGCTTACACTTGTTGTTTGTGCTTGCAGCTCGTCATCTCGCTCGCTCTCTGCAAAGATTAGGATGGAGGAGATCCTGCAACAACTGACGAAAGTGGTATCCCGTCAACAGCAGCTCTCGGACCAGATCAATGCCAGGCTCGAAAGAACCGAGCAGGTGGTCGAGAGCCTCAGGAGTCATCGGGTGCCGCTTCCAGACGCCAGAAGCAGAGCGCACCACCACCTAACAAAGCTCAGCGACCTCGATGACATCGAAGCGTACTTGCACACGTTTGAGGTGACCGCAACCAGAGAGCTGTGGGACAAAAAAGAGTGGGCGAGGATCCTGGCTCCTTTTTTGACTGGTGAGGCACAACGCGCCTATTATTCATTAAAATCCCCGCAAAATGATGATTATGAGATATTGAAGAGAGAGATTTTAGCTAGGATTGGACTTTCTCCCATCAGCGCAGCCCAACAGTTCTGGCAATGGGCGTATGATGAGCAGGTCCCCGCCCGAGTTCAAGCCACACAGCTCTCCAGGCTGGCACAGCTCTGGTTGCTGTCGGGGAACACCACCGCCTCCCAGGTCGCTGAGCGAGTGGTGATCGACCGCCTGCTCCGAGCCCTCCCCAGGAAGCTCCGCCGGCCGGTAAGCATGAAGAACCCCAACAGCCTGGCGGAGCTAGTGGAAGCGGTGGAACTGGCGGAGGCATCACTGGCCCGAGATGCAGGAGAGCGAGCGGCTGCAGTCCCCCGAAGGGTACCCCAGGAGCGACGCTCGCCGGAGGGCACCTCGCGAGCAGTGAGCAGGCCGGCGGCCCCTTCCATCATCGACGAGCCCATGCCAACGGAGCCTCAGTCACCAGGAACCCGCGCATGGATGGCTGGCTGCATCGTTCATCACACGGTGCCAACCGGAGCCCCGCAGCGGATGATCAAAATCGGAGGCAAGCAGCTGATGGCAGTTCTGGACTCAGGATCGGCGATTACACTGGTACAGCCACATATCATCCCGCCCCGCACTGACTCGAAAGCGACAATGCCTATCACGTGTGTGCACGGAGAAACAAGGCATGTGCCCACAAGACGGATCACGGTGGCGGCAGAGGCAGGCGCCTGGCCGATGGAAGTTGGTATAGTACGTGACCTACCAGTCCCGATGCTATTGGGGAGAGATTACCCCGGGTTCCAGCAGCTTCTATCCGCCACGATGCAGCCAGCCGGACCGCGACAGAAGGGACGGGCTCGTTCAAGGAGAAAAGGGGGCCGTCCGACCGTCATGCTGGCCACAGACAGCGAGCGAGAGGGTGAGGGTAATGTATCAGATCCTAACCCCTTTTTCAATCTGTTCCAGAACATTACTACCGGAGGAGAGTTCGGGAGGGAACAGCGAGAAGATGACCGTCTAAAGCACTGCTGGAAGACGGTCCGTGAGATGGACGGGGAAGTGCGAATCCCGGGACCTCACCCTCTCCCATACTTTGTGGTCAGAAAGGGCCTGCTCTACTGTATCGCACAGCGGAGGGGGGAAAAGAAAAGTCTTCTGGTAGTACCGAAGCCGAAAACGGAGACGATTATGGAGCTGGCGCACTCCCACCCGATGGCGGGACATCTGGGAGCTGAGAACACCCTCCAACGTATCCGGGATCGCTTCCACTGGCCGGGCATGGAGGCGGAAGTGAAGAGGTTCTGCCGGGAGTGCGCCACATGCCAGAAGACGTCCCCGAAGAAGCCCCCCCCCAGCCCGCTAATACCCCTCCCGATCATAGAGGTGCCCTTCGAGCGCATTGGGATGGACCTGGTGGGCCCGCTGCCGAAATCCGCCCGAGGTCACCAACACATCCTGGTCATCGTTGACTATGCCACCAGATACCCCAAGGCGATCCCCCTCCGAGTGGCCAACGCCAAATCCATCGCGAAGGAGCTCGTTCACTTTATCAGTAGAGTGGGGATTCCCTCGGAGATACTGACTGATCAGGGCACCCCCTTCATGTCCCGGTTGATGAACGACCTCTGTCGGCTACTCCGAGTGAAACAGCTCCGCACATCTGTTTATCATCCCCAGACTGATGGTCTGGTGGAGAGGTTCAACCAGACCTTGAAACAGATGTTGCGGCGGGTAGTCGCAGAGGATGGGCGTGACTGGGACCTCATGCTCCCGTATGTGCTCTTCGGGATACGGGAGGTACCACAAGCATCCACCGGCTTCACGCCATTTGAGCTGCTGTTCGGGAGACAGCCCCGAGGATTGTTGGATGTGGCCCGAGAGACATGGGAACAAGAACCGGCCCCTCACCGCAGTGTCATAGAGCATGTACGGGACATGAGGGAGCGCATAGACCGAGTGATGCCTCTGGTCCGCGAACATCTGGCGGCCTCCCAGCGCGCCCAGCAAAGGCTGTATGACCGGCCCGCACAGCCCCGTCAATTCCAGCCTGGTGACAGAGTACTAATTCTTGTTCCCACCACGACAGCGAAATTCCTGGCCTCCTGGCAGGGGCCGGGCACCATCGTGGAGAAAGTCGGGCCGGTCAATTATAAAGTTCGTCAGCCGGGCCGTCGACGTGAGGAGAAGGTCTACCACATTAATCTCCTGAAGAGGTGGGCAGCACCCCAAGAAGACATGGTGGCCTTCACTCACAGCTCCCCGCCGATAGTATGTATGGGAGAACATCTGTCGGCGGGTCAGAAGACCGAGCTGGACTCCCTGGTCAGTCAGTTCCAGGATGTGTTCAGCGATCGACCCGGGCGGACGATACTCACCCAGCATACCATCCGGACTCCTCCTGGCCAAATAGTTCGGCAGCGGCCCTACCGGGTACCAGAGGCCCGCCGGCAGGCTATCGAGGAAGAGATATCACGGATGGAGAAGTTGGGAGTAATTGAACCATCACGCAGCCCCTGGTCCAGCCCGATCGTGATGGTACCGAAGAAGGACGGCACCCTCCGCTTCTGCAACGATTTCCGCAAACTCAATGAAATCTCGAGTTTCGACGGATACCCAATGCCCAGAGTGGATGAGTTGCTAGACCGTCTCGGTGGGGCCAGGTTCATATCCACATTAGACCTGACCAAAGGTTACTGGCAGATCCCGTTAAAAGAAGAGGATAAAGAAAAGACCGCTTTCAGCACTCCATCTGGTCACTGGCATTATCGGGTCCTTCCCTTCGGGTTGCATGGGGCACCCGCTACGTTCCAGCGACTAATGGACATTTTGCTCCGGCCCCACCAAGATTACGCCGCCGCTTACCTCGACGACGTAATCATCCACTCTGAGCGTTGGGAGGACCACCTGGACCGGTTGCGGAGGGTGCTGATGGAGCTCCGTCGGGCTGGGCTAACAGCCAACCCCAACAAATGTCATCTGGGTCTAGCGGAAGCACGCTACCTGGGTTTCCAAGTAGGAAGGGGGTTGATCAAGCCACAAGCCAACAAAATTGAAGCGGTCCAGCAGGCGGTACGGCCAACAAACAAAACCCAGGTACGTGCTTTTCTGGGGTTGGCTGGATATTACCGCTGTTTTATTCCCAACTTCTCTTCGATAGCCTGTCCCCTGTCCGACCTGACGAAGAAGGGGCAGCCTGAGAAGATACAGTGGTCTGCAGAGGCTGAAGAGGCGTTCCAGACGCTGAAGACGGCGCTAACATCAGCACCAGTCCTCTACGCTCCGGATTTCGGCTGCCCCTTCATCCTACACACAGACGCTTCCGACACAGGGCTGGGTGCGGTCCTGTCACAGGTCCGAAACGGGGAAGAGCACCCAGTCACTTACATCAGCCGGAAGCTCACATCCGCAGAGACCAGATACGCAGCCGTGGAAAGGGAAGCCCTGGCCATCAAATGGGCAGTCCTGGAGTTGCGATACTATCTTCTCGGTAGGAGCTTCACGCTGGTGACCGACCACGCGCCCCTTCAATGGATGTCCCGGGCGAAGGACACCAATGCCCGCGTCACCAGGTGGTTCCTCGCGCTCCAGGACTTCCACTTCCGAGTCCAACATCGACCAGGAGCATCCCACGGCAATGCGGACGGCCTCTCGCGGATGTGGTCAGGTTGGGCAGGTCTGTCTCACACTAATTTACCCCCCCCCCTTCTCACCTCTCTATTTCGCAGAAGGAGTCCCCGTACCAGGACGTCGCTTGGGGGGGGGAGTGTGGCGGGTCGCCCAATGAGACATCAGCGTCCTCCTGGAAACAGCGCACGGACGCCACCTGCACTCAATTACGCCGATCGCTAACACCTGCACCTGATAGAGGAGAGACGCATAAAAGCCAGCGTGCGGATCAGACCAGAGAGAAGCCTCTCCGCTTTACACGAAGCTAACGTCTCTCTCTCTCTCCCCTTTTTAGAAAGCACGGAGTGAATCCTACAAGCGATCGGCGTACTCACCACAGCACCTAAAGGACCATCTTTCACCCACCACCCACCATCTGGAGCACCTATCACCGGGGAAAAAGGACGAGCACTGAAGGCACCAGCACGCACACACTCACGCTTTGTAAATAAAAACCCTTCGGGGGTGTGTTCACAAGCAACTCGTGTATGCCTTTTCACTCCACCCTGCTACAATATATATATATATATATATATATATATATATATATATATATATATACATACAATTTTCTAAAACGGTTAAATATATGCAGTTTTAAATGACTATCAGCTAATTAAATGTATTTACCATACAGTAGTGAATGGCGACTGGAGTGATTGATGGACGGAGAGCGGAAAGCGCGAGTGACGTGATCTGAGGGCGGGAGAGAGAGAGGGAGAGAGAGAGGTCGAGAGACAGAGAGAGGGAGAGAGAGAGACTCCATTAACAGCACAGCAAACCCCTTCAGGAGCTCCACCGCTGGACTTTGTCGATTTTTTCCTTCTTTTTTCCTGGACCTTACTCATGATAGGATTAACCGGGCCGCTGCAGGACAGAAGACGCGCGCGCTGCTGAAGTTCTGGGAAGTCAAGCGCTGTTTGCTGGATTTCTTTCGGCGGTTTTTTGGTGAAGGTTAGTGAACGCTATGATTTCACCCTCTCAGGATTTGTCTGGCGCTACTCCGCGCAACTCCCGGTCAAAAACCTCCCCGTTGTTCTGTCCAAACACCGGCCTCTTACTTTGCTTCGAAGTCGAGCTTTCTTATTTCACCGAAACGCGAGTGAACGGCAACTTTCTCCGTCGGTTTTCTCCGTGTTTTATCTCTGTCGTTGACCTGCCTGTCTTTATTTAGTTGGCATTTGGAGCTGGGCTGCTGACGTCACACCGGAGAGAGACCGAGTCTGAGTTTGACCGTTAGTTACAGCAGCAGCTACAGGTTTTAGTTTCACGTTTACGCTATAATCTTACAATATCCGATGTGATTTTGAGGTAAAGTTGGTTTTATATTCGCACATTCGTTCAGTGACAACTTGTGAAAGGCTTTCTAACGTTATATTGTTTATTATGGTACTTTGAATATTCGGTCTGAATGTAAGTAAAATGTACAAATGTAAATGGATTGTACATAAAACAATCAAGTTGTCCCAAAAAACTCTAATTGTGTCGTTTCAGCTCATTTTAAATAAGAAGTTTGAACAAACAGCACATGTACACAAATATACATCAGTGCAAAATACAATGACGTACTTTTAAGACAAACATTTCTATACAGTCTGTACAATAAATAGAAATACACGCTACAAAACACATATAGATCTTTCTGATCTATCTCATATAGGTCTATCTGTCCGTCCATCCATCCATCGGTCCATCCATCCAAGTCAGAATGTGTGAATATAAAAACAACTTTACCTTAATCGACATAATGACGTTTTGTCATTATTTTAGTAAACTGTGATATTGTGTTCTGGTTTAAGTTCACACAGAAGCAATAGATGTCATTCATTTTAAATACTCTTTAATGTTATGACAGACTTCACTATAGCTATTAGCCTAAGTAAGAGTGAGGAAAAGTTGGTTTCATCTTCGAACATTCGGACTTTCTCCTTAATATAATTTTTTGAAAAGTAATTTTTGGAAATTGTAAATAGGTAAATCATATTAGCAGCCAATCATAGTACACTATTGTTCAACTTTTGACTTTCAGTCATTTATTTGTAAGTTTCTGTGTAAAGTATCTCTTATTTCTAATTACTACAGGGTTCATACGGTCATGGAAAACCTGGAAAAATCATGGAATTGTGACATGGCATTTTCCAGGCTTGGAAAAGTTTTGGAAAAAACAGAAAAACCTACAAAGTTTTGAAAAAGTCATGGAAAACAGATATCTGTGTACTTAAATATGGGTTATTTACTTCTTTTCTGTGCTTGGCCAATCACATACTCTCACATTATTAGTGCTGTGTTAGCAATATCTAAATCAATTTTACATAGATATAAATGACTACTAGCAAACTAAATAGTTTGTTGCATGTTTTATGATATGCTGTAATGAAGTTGAACATGCAAATGTAAATATAGACATTGCATGAAACATTAGTTCATGAAAAATTACTTGAAAGTCTTGGAAAAAAGTCATGGAATTTTAGAAGTGAAAATGTGTATAAACCCTGTTACTAATCTTTGTTCATTAATGGAAGTTAATCATCTTAGTTTGCCAAACATTCAAGGGATATTTCACCCCAAAGGTAAAATCTACTCTTATTTACTCATCCTCAAGTGGGTTATAAACATTAAGGAGTTTCTTTCTTCTGTTGAACACAAATGAAGATTCTTTGAAGAAGGTTGAAATCCTGTAACCATTGACTACCAATTGAGGTAAAATAGATTATTATATTTGCACATTCGTTAATTTTTTAACAGTGACAACTTGTGAAATGCTCCCTATATTGGTAACTATGCTACTTTGAATATTCGGTCTTAAATCGCATGCAAGTATGTCTTGAAAACAACATTATGACTATTAATTTGACTGAATGATGTTGTAAGTTTATAATCGCTAGGTGCTATGATGATTTCACTATTTAGAATTTGCAAATAATTATTGTCTGTAATTATTATTATTATTATTATTATTATTAAGGAGAAAATCAGAATGTATGAATGGAAAACCAATTTTACCTCGGTCGATATAATGATGTTTTGTTGTCATTTAGTAAACTGTGGTATCGTCTAACAACTTCTGGTTTAAGAAGTTCACACAGAAGCAATAAATGTCATTCATTTAAAATATGCTTTAATGTTATGACATACTTCGCTATCGCCATTAGCCCAAGTAAGATTGGGTAACGTAAAGTTTGGTATTATATTCACACATTCAGACTTTCTTCTTCTTCATGATATTTCAGAAAAGTATTCTTTACAAATTGTTAATAGGGAAATCATAGTAGCCTATCAAAGTATTTAATTATTCAGCTTTTGACTTGTTGTCATTTATTTTTGTTTCTGTGTAAAGTGTCCTTTTTGAAAATCCTATTTATAATATCTAAGCTATAGTGATGAAGTACATTAATTTAAATATACATCTCAGTTTGTCAAACATTTAAGGGATATTTCACCCCAAAGTTAAAACCGACTTGCTATTCACTCATCCTCAAGTGGGTTATAAACATAGGAGTTTCTTTCTTCTGTTAAACACAAATGTAGATATTTTCAAGAAGGTTGAAATCCTAACCATTGACTACCAATTGAGGTAAAATAGATTTTTATATTTGCACATTCGTTAATCTTTGAACAATCACAACTTGTGAAATGCTCCCTATATTGTTAACCATGCTACTTTAAATATTCAGTCTGAAATTGCATGTAAGTAAAAACTTGAAAACAACATTAGCACTATTAGTTTGACTGTGAACAATGATGTACTTTAATAGTCACTGGGTGCTATAATGATTTCGCTATTAAGAATTTGCAAATAATTATTGTCTGTAATAATTATTAAGGAGAAAATCTGAACGTATGAATAGAAATGGAATAGAAATAGAAATGAATAGAACTTTACCTCAGCCAATATAATGACGTTTTGTTGTCATTTAGTAACCTGTGGTATTGTTGAACATTATCCCCATTAGCCTAAGTAAGAGTGAGGTAAAGTTGTTTTTTGTATTCACACATTCAGACTTTCTCCTTAATAACGTAACAAAAAAGTATTATTTGCAAATTGTTAATGATCATATTAGTAGCCTATCAAAGTACATAATTGTTCAGCTTTTAGTTTATTTTTGTTTCTGTGTAAAGTATCTTCTTTGAGGATCTTATTTATAATATCTAGCCTTTGTAATGAAGTGTGTTAATTTTAATATTCATCTTAATTTGACAATCATTCAAGGGATAGTTCATCCCAAAGTCAAAATGGACTTGCTATTTTCTTCTGTTGAAGAAGACTAAAAACTTGTCACCATTGACTTCCCATTGAGGTAAAATAAATAAATTGAAGTTTTTATATTCGCACATTCGTTAATCTTTGAACAATCACAACTTGTGTCCCGATATTCTTTACCACACTACTTTGAATATACTGTCTGAAATTGCATGCAAGTATGTCTTCAAAACAACACTGTTTAGTTCAGTGTTTCTCAACTGGTGGGTCGGGTCGCGGGAACATTTTTAGTGGGTCGCGAAGTGTGTGGTAAAAAAAAACATAGTTTTTAAAATTTATTTAGCTTATACCAGACTTTTATTTTGAAATGCGTGGCAACAACAGATCAATTTAGTTCATGAGAACTGAACCTTTCCTTAACCTAACTGCTGTTTACAGTATTTGTCGTTTTTATTTTGTAATATTTCTATAATTTGATGCATTTTGTTTAATGACAGCAATAAAATATTGTTTATTTGTAAGTCTTCATGATTTTCTTATGATTTATCTGTCTCTACTTGTGTATGTTAACAAATAAATACAAATTAATTATAATTCCTAAAATTATATTTAAAAAATTGAGTAGCGGCTTGATAACCATGCAAAAATGTGGGTCCCATGGGCAAACCAGTTGAGAACCACTGGTTTAGTTGACTGTGAACAATGCTTACGTTGATAGTCATTGGCTGCTAATATGATATCCCTATTTAGAATTTACTAAGAATACTTTTCGGAAATTAGATTATTGAGAAGAAAATCAGAATGTGCAAATATAAATCCAGCTTTACCCCGATTGACTTCCGCTGTATGAAAAACAAATACTATCCCAGTTAATGGTGACAGGTTTTCAGCCTTCTTCAAAATATCTTCTTTTGTGTTCAGCAGAAGAAAGAAAGTCAAACATGTAGAGAGAGTAAATGATGACAGAATTTCAACTTTTTGGTTAAAATATCCCTTTAAGAGCCATAAAGTATTCTATGAGTGTACAGTACTCAAAATTTAGCCTGCTACTATCTTACTAGATTGTGTTATAAGCCCTACCATTAATTTATGAGCATGTTGTCTGTGTAGAATTACTACGTTTCTATATTTATCCCACTCAGAAGGGCTTTGCTTTAATTTTGACTGTTTCTGAAGGATGGCGCTGGACGGTATACGGATGCCCGATGGCTGCTACGCAGACGGGACCTGGGAACTGAAGATGCACGTGACTGACCTCAACCGGGACGTGTCTCTCAGAGTCACCGGGGAAATTCACATTGGTGGCGTGATGCTTAAACTCGTAGAGAAACTTGGTACGTACACAGTTTCCATCCTTCTTTGCAGTCATCGAGCCCGATGATGCTCAAGCCTAGTGTGGATTCATTGACTCATCTGTGCCTCATTATTTACTGGAAACTGAATTACACAACACAGATATGACTATAGCTCATCTCACACTGGGTTCGGATGTCCAGTGTAAAGCTGAATAGGACGTGTGGGATTTATGTGGGTCTGTTGCCAGAATTATTTCAGTTATTTAATAATATTATTTTTCTAAGTAGCGTGTAACGCATTATTGTTCAAATTTAAGTAATAATATTTGAGCTACTTTTTTGGGCGCCACGGTGGTGCAGTGGGAAGCACGATTGCCTCACAGCAAGAAGGTTGCTGGTTCGAGCGCCGGCTAGGTCAGGTGGCATTTCTTTGTGGAGTTTGCATGTTCTCCCTGTGTTGGCATGGGTTTCCTCCATGTGCTCCTGTATCTCCCACTAGACATGCACTATAGGTGAATTTAATAAGCTAAGTTGGCTGTGTATGGGGAGTTGTACACCGGATACACCGCTCTGCGGCGTGCCATGCAGTTTAGAATTCGAAACATTTTCTATCAGGGTATGCACACCGGTGCCGCAAGTCGGCGGCTGTCCGTGGTGCCCAGCTACGACTCAGGACACTGTTCATATTTCTGCCGCGCCACAGAGCGCCATCTGAATAGTTTAATTTATGGATAAGTTGGTGGTTCATTCCGCTGTGGTGACCCCTGATTATTAAAGATGAAAAGAAAATGAATGAATGAGTTACTTTTTAAAAAATGTAACATGAGTTACTTTTTAGTTTAATTAATGAGCTTTTCAAAAATAAGTTGATTAATTAAAGTTAAAGTAGTTCACAATGAATCACGCAGTCAATGAGAGAATGTGTTCATTATTTTGAACGCATCGAAGAAGAGGAAAAGGGGATTATTCGTAAATACACAAATCCAGTTCGTAAATTCAAAACACGATTCTCAAATGCATAAATCCAATTGGTAAATTTAAAATACAATTAAAAAATGTGCTAATATAATTCGTTTTTTCCTGTGAATTCACAAATTGTTTACAAATTGACAAATTGTATTTTCTAAATGTGAGTTGTGCTGTGCATGTATGAATTTTATTTTGTAAGTGTATTATTTTTGAGACTGATCTGACTCCATAGCAGGCGCCTGTCAATGAGAGAATGTGTTCATTATTTTGAACGCATCGAAGAAAAGGAAAAGGCGATTATATTCTCAATAGACAGTGATTTTACTTTAGACAAGTGGTACAAAAGTAGCAAACATTATCCTAAAATATTATTTGATGTCATTTTTAAAGATAAATGAAGGTGTAGTTTATACAGTGCTTTTTAAATTGCAGAACTCCTGTATTAAAAAGAAAGAAAAAGCAAGATCTGAAAGAGATCAAGCCTCAGCCAGGTAATAAAAAGTCACGCAAAAGCTACGTAATTAAAAAAAGTAACTAAGGAACACAACGCTAATCAAACTGTCAGATTTTGGAGTGCATTACAGGTCTAAAGAAACTTATAAATAATAAATCATCTGAAATTAAACAAATAAATTCATAGATATGGTATATAAGTATATAAGTTCACTCACCTGGGAAACGGAGGCAACTTGAATGGTTTGTGAGCACAATTAAGTGCACACAGCACGCCATATTATCTGATAATTGTAAGAAATAATCCCAAAAGCCAATTGACTGTGTAAAGACACATAAAACAAAACAGAAATACGATGAGCTCAGTAGCTAATCATCGGAATCAGTTGAGGTGAAGTGACGGCGAGCAGCGAGACCTAGCTGTCACTCAAGTGGCAACGCCCTTAATTATGCAGACTTAATAACTTAACTTAAGACTATAAAAGACTATAACTTAATATTAATGAAACGGATGAGTTCTAAATAAATTCACCCCCTCACAGTTGTCATGAAGGGTAATATTAGCTGTGTGCACCAAAACCATCTTTTGTACCAGGCTGTAAACATGTTTTTATCAGCTGTAAAATTGGCCAGTTTAGCATTGCAGTGATTGAACATCAGAGTTCCTGGAGCCAGCCCCCTAAGGAGAGTCGATGAATTGCAGTTTCAATTACTTCCGTATTGGCTTAACGAGGGAGAGCGGGAGGTTGCTGTTTGACATTTACTTTTCCTCAAGTGCTTCCAAACCTTTATGAGTTTTGTTGAACACAAAAGATATGTAGAAGAAAGCTGAGTTGGAAACTCATAAAGGTTTGAAACAAATAGCAGCTGAGTAAATGATGGCAGATGTTTAATTTTTTTGGGGTGAACTACCCCTTTAACATCCGTTTGAATGCATCAAAGGCTCTTTGTCTTAGAAAAAATAAGGTTTTTTAGATTTTTAAGTGTTCACGGTAAGGCTTTTTGGGAAACCTTGAATGACTTTTTGCAGTCAACTTTGAGAATTATATCTTCTGACGAGCCAATCAGCAAGCACCTTCTACACACAGCTGGAGTATTCAAAGCAGCAGATATGGAGCCAGATCAATCTCAAAAATAATACGTTCACAAAATAAATTTTATACGTTCACAACAAAATTACAATTTGCAAAATTCAATTCGTAAACTCAAATCATGATTCTTAAATACTTAAATCCAATTCGTAAATTAAAAACACAATACGTAAATATACAAATCCAGTTCGTAAATTCAAAACACAATTCAGAAATACACAAATCCATTTCGTAAATTCAAAACAAGATTCGAAAATGCATAAATCCAATTAGTAAATTCAGAACACGATTCGTAAATACACAAATCCAGTTCATGAATTCAAAACACGATTTAAAAACGCACAAATCCAATTTGTAAACTCAAAACACAATTCAGAAATAAACAAATCCAATTCGTAAATTCGTAACATGATTTGTAAATACCCGAATCCAATTCGTAAATTCAAAACACAATTCGTAAATACACAAATCCAGTTCGTAAATTCAAAACACGATTCATAAATATGCAAATGCAATCCGTAAACTCAAAACACGATTCGTAAATACATAAATCCAATTCGTAAACTCAAAACACAATTTGTAAATATACAAATACAAATATACAAATCCCACAAATTCAATTCGTAAATTTAAAATACAATTTTAAAATGTGTGAATTCAATTCGTTTTTTTTTCTTGTGAATTCACAAATCGTGTTTACAAATTGACAAAACTGTATTTTGTAAATGCAAGTTGTGCTGTGCATGTATGAATTTTATTTTGTATAAATTTGTATGTATTATTTTTGAGACTGATCTGGCTCCATAGCAGACGCCTGTCACGCTTATAAAGCTCATTTTATTATCTATCCGTGTGGACACTAATGTATCTTTACAGCTCTTTATCAATGTAGGTGTGAATGTGCCATTATATATTGACGTTGTCCATCAGCCAGCCTGCTCTTTCTGTTAATGAAAAACTCATAACGGTCGACCACTAATCACTCCCTTGCATTATTAAATACGCGTGTTTGTTTGTGTCAGAGATTAAGGCTTCTTTCCTTTAGTTAGAAGACGTGAGTTTGTTATAATGATATCAGAAGTGCAATTTCCCTGCAACTCATGCTTCCCACTCCACCAAGACGCGGGTCATACGGAAGAAGGCGATGGAGAACACATGTCTTTTGATTCTGCATTAGCTGCTACATATTTCTGTGCTGTTTTGTGTGCTTGTAAAAGACGCATTCAGCACCTAATAGTGGCTAAAACTTGTTGTTCTTAAGCATCAGCTGTGGCATCTGTTGTTTTCCTCTTTGCTGTGGCACAACAGGACCTCCTGTGGCTCTCCGCCTTCATCTTTGAGGCGAGATGTAAAAAACAGCTTTGTTTTGAGGGGGAATGTGTGAGAAAGCTCATCTCGCCGGGGTCATTAGGAGCTGGTTAGCCATGCTGCTCTTGCATTAACCCTGTGAAGTGCTCAGGAATGTGTAGTGCTGCTGAGAGAGAAGCTGGGCTAGTTTAAAGCACATGTTAGTTATTAACCCCTCAGAGAGAGACTTTCAAACATCATTTCTTCAAGCGTGCTTCATCTGTATACCTGCTTGAAGCAAAACAGATTTGTTGTACCTTCTTTAGATGCTTAGAAATGTGGCCTTTTGGCTATATACCATAGAAACACTCTTCTCTCTATATGCACAAGACTACTTATGGCCCGTTTCCACTGAGTGGTACAGTACGATACGGGTCGGTATGGGTCAACTTTACCATGCTTGTATTTCCACTGCTAAAAGGGTAGTCTTTTGGTGGGCATGGTGTACAACAGAAAGTTTTGTCGATGTCATTTTCACTCGTGGAAATGTCTACAGTAAAGTAGACATGGGACGATAACCGTTTTCAAGGTATACCGTGGTATGGAAATGTCGAGGTTTTCATACCACCAAAATTTTCTGCTATACCGTTCCTGAGGTATGAGTAAGATTTTATTTATTTATTTATTTATTTATTTATTTATTTTTAGGTGTAAATCGTAAAGACGTGTGTTTTTGAAACAAAAGAAGACCGCAGAAGGCAATGATACACTTGAATTATTCAGCCTGACATGTTTACTGCCCCAAAATATTTTAAATGTTTCTCAAAATAAAATATATTGTGTTCAAAAAGGGGGAAAAAGGTTTTGTTTTTTAGCCAGACATTTAAAAAGAATATATTATAGAGCAGTAAACACAAAACCGTCATACTGTGAAACCGTGATATTTTTATCCAAGGTTATCATACTGTCAGAATCTTATACCGGCCCATGCCTTCAGTAAAGCCATATGGGTTGTTCATATCATATGAGAAGCACTTCTCACAAAACAGAGGCTTTATACACATAAACACTGGTGTATAAATGTTCATTACTGACCTCTCTATGAACATGATCTGATTATAACTGCAGATCAATGATGCGAAATAGCCTACTCGCTGTGATTATATCAAATCAATAAATAAATGCAGCATATATGAACACACACAGCCCCTTACAGTCTCCGATATGTTACCAATTACAGAAAAACTACACACAGCAGACATTTAGTCCTTATTTAGGTTCAAAATCAACACGAAATATAGCCCACAGTCAGTGCAGAGCTCTCATCTGTGTCTGTAATCTTCACCAGCACATGTAAAACCTCCTGTTAGAGAGTAATTCCGTCATTCTGAGTTCATAATAGTCCAGAAGGTGATGATAATAGTTAAACAGCAGTTCATGTTTGCTAAAAAAATAATTTGCTCCTTTGTGTTTTTCCGGCTTCTCCTTTGTTTCTGCAGGCGTCAGTCTCGCGTTTGTCTGTTTCTGAAAGGATCGGGTTTCAAAAGCACGTCAATAATCAAGCGCATGTTATTATCATCAGCTCAATAAGTTTGTTGTTCCAAATATAGACGCTCACATGAGCGCAATCAACAAATCGAAATCGCTCATGCTTCAGACGGGCTCGTAAAAAACTACGGGGCACAGGGGAGAATCCGCTCTTCTTCTTGGCTTTGTGGCTGTTTATTAAGACGACGACAAGGTTTGTTTGAGCTCGGGTCGACCATGGCTCGTTATTATATGTTTATATTATTTCAGTGTATTGTCTCTCGGCTGTGTATTAAACATGGCGGTTCCTTTGTTTTCATTCTGGCTTGTTGCGTGAGCGAATGACGTATCTCTGTAAACCAATAGCGTTCAGCTGCGCGTCTAGCTCCACCTTTTGGTACCTTTGGTACCCTTTGCAAAGGGTACCCAAAAAGTGGCACGGAACGGTTCGGTTCGGTACCCTACCGTACCACTCTGTGGAAACAGGCCATTAAACTCCATCTTATGAGGACTCAATGAGAAAAACAATGTTTACCTGTGAATCACATTCATTCTTCCATGGCTTCCAAAATTCACCCCGCCACTGCTACATTTCTGTTCATTCAAAACATTCAGTCTTCGTTGTTGTTTTATTAGCGGGTTATAATCGCACCAAAACGTATTAAAAGGTAAGTAAATTATAACAGCGCAAACGTTTCTGTCATCGTAGTAGTGCTGTGTGTCATTTGTTTAACCCTTTAAGGTGACATGCTCTGTGACTGACTGACAGGTGCTTGATGGCTGAGGCTAGCAAACACGGCGCAGCTTTCAGTTAAGATGAACATAGTTTCCATAATTAAATAATACTGTATAATACTTAAAAAAAATCATAGATAATGACTTTATCTTGCTGGAGTTTATGGCTGTTTCACTTTACGTCAGGATGCATTAATGTCGCTCGGTATATCTATTGGAGATATTCATAAGTATTCCTAGCATAAACGTTACATAAATGCACTAAATCGCACTTCAGCAGCGTTTATTTGAGACGCACAAGAAAACCTGCACTTGGGCAGCGTATAGTTGAGGGCGTGCAAGACGTTTTGTGCAGGAACAGAGGAAACTGGTGCGCACGCAAAGAGATTCGCATGCTCGTACATGAACGTGATCTCTGCTTGCAATACTATGCTCAAGACATTTGTCATTGAATTTGAAATAATGCCACGGGTAGTTGGTAGATCTGTGTAAAAGGCCCAACAGAGTCTGCCGCCACAGCTGGGAAAAATCCTAGAGGAAACACTGAATCGCTTTGCACTAGTTTTCTTCAACCTTAAATACCTCTTTTGCACAATATTTTTCACAATGTTGTTCTGTCTGCTGTAAATGTACTTGTATATAGTCTGTCTTGGGTTATCTGTATGTTTAAGTATTTATATTACTCCAATGAATCAGAATTTTAGCTCTCTTTTGGTCATGTAAATATCAGCATGCTCACTGACTTCAGTGTTTTGATCTGTTTTACTGTGAAGTAAGTGCTGTTTTTCCTTCAGTCGAGGTATTCTCACAATATTGTCATACGTTGGACTTTAATATATTGTGAATAATGCTGTTTTTCTCCTCTTTTGATATACAAGTGTGTTTTATATATTGTTGTACCATATATACAATTTTATATTGTTTAAAAAGTCTTGAATGATTATTTTTGGATGCAAATATGCAGATGTTTGTTTTGTATTTTGATATTTTGCGGAGACAAAATGTTGAGGTTAGACTAGGTTAATAGAATTGAGTCAAAGTGAAGAAGCCGTGTCTGTCCTGACACTGCTTTTTGTTTTCCTCTTGAGCTGTTTACCACTAATCTCATTTGACTCTTCTTCCTTTCCTTCATTCTGCTGTGATATTAGTGTGCATTTAGGAACAGGCGCCTCTAAATTGTTCTCAAGTGACTGTTGTCACATGCTTTGATGAGCTCTGTGATTGGTGGAAAACGGTCAAATGACTCTCACTTTCGTTTTGCCCTTGTGAGATTCCTGTGAGTTCGACCTGTCTGTCCTGCTTTAAGAAGACCTTTCTGCTTCATGTAATTCATACTGTACTCTTGGTGTGTGTGTGTGTGTCCTGTCTGCCCACTCTTGCTTTTACACACTAACAGTGTACTGAAATGTGTGTTTAAATACAATGCGAGTGTAAAAAGTAGAGGTGCTCCGATCAGGATTTTTGGGGCCGATTACCGATCACTTGAAGCCATATCAGCCAATAGCGATCGCCGATTACAGGGTCTAATTAAAGCCTTTTATTAATCATGTTTTTATAAATATATTTTACAAATATTATATGACAACTGCATTTATTGAGAGGCAGCATACTAACCTAAAACATAGCAGTCTGTGCTTGGTTGGCTAATAGAAACAGTTTAGGGCTGAGATGCCTAAACTAGGGCCTAGGGGCCAAAGTTGGCCCATGTTAACTTTTGATTTGGCCCCCCATCCCCTCTAGAAGCAGAATGTTGGGGGTAATGCCTTCGATACAGATTGTCATTTCTAATTTTAACATAACCTTTCGCTTATTCATTTAAAAGTACACTATCTTCAGCATGTCGCAGCGCTGCCTGTTGAGTACCCCTGCGAATGGATGGTATGTTGTGAGAGCTCTTCAAACGGGGCAAGTAAAGAAATCATATTCTCCACTAATATCCACAAGCTACCGGTGAGCATCCGGGGCAAGTCATAGTCGGTTAAATAAGCACAGATAGCGCGTTTCGCACACCCTGTTCTTGCACCATGTAAACAAAATGTGTCGCGAGTTTTGCATCATCTGATCGGCCCCTCGGGATCAGCCTTCGTGGAGACCACTGGTCATTCATTCCTTCAATCAGTCAGTCGGTCAATCAGTCAGTCAGTCAGTCTTTCGATCATTCATTCAATCGTTCCTTCATTTATTTAATCAGTCAGTCAGTTGATCAATCAAACGTTTACTCAATCATTTAATCAATTGTTCAATCGTTTAATTAATCAATCGTTCAATCGTTTAGTCATTCATTCATTCATTCATTCAATCGTTTAATCATTGTTTCGTTCACTTAATCAATCAATCAGTCAGTCATTCAGTCAGTCGATCAATCAGTCAGTCAGTCAATCGTTTAATCATTCATTCATTCACTTAATCAGTCAATCAATGAATCAATCAATCGTTCAATCATTTACTCAATTGTTTAATCATTAATTCATTCGTTTAATCATTGATTCATTCACTTAATCAGTCAATCAATCATTTAATCATTCATTCAATCTATCTATCAATCAGTCATTCGATCAATCATTCAATCATTCATTCCTTCATTCATTTCAGTTAATCAGTCATTTACTCAATCATTTAATCAATTGTTCAATTGTTTATTCAATCAATCGTTCGTTCATTCATTCATTCATTCATTCATTCAATTGTTTAATCATTGTTTCATTCACTTAATCAATCAGTCAGTCAATCAATCGTTTAATCATTCATTCATTCAATCGTTTGATCATTCATTCATTCATTCACTTAATCAGTCAATAAATTAATCAGTCAATCAATCATTTACTCAATCGTTTAATCAATCGTTTAATCGTTCATTCATTAGTTTAATCATTGATTCATTCACTTAATCAGTCAATCAATCAGTCAATCAATCATTTAATCTTTCATTCAATCTATCTATCAATCAGTCATTCGATCAATCGTTTAATCATTCCTTCATTCATTTAATCAGTCAGTTGATCAATCAATCGTTTATTCATTCATTCATTCATTCAATCGTTTAATCATTCATTCGTTCACTTAATCAGTCAATCAATCGTTTAATCATTCATTCAATCCATCTATCAATCAATATTTTTTTCTGTGGTATAATTTTATTTGGTAGAATGAAATCCAGATCTTTTAAAAGGCCAGTTCTTTTGCTTTTGATCTTTTTTTCCATCCTCAGGCCATCGAAGATATAGGCGATTTGTTTTCTTTACAAACCTTACGTACATCAATTCTGTCCATCATTTTTGTTTATGCAGTATCCTAAAATGCACTTTAAAAATAGGTGGATAGGAACATGGCTATTGCAAAACTTAACAGAATCATCTAATGGTCCTGGGTGTGTTGGAGATGCAATCAATCATATAATGATGTATACATACATGCAAAGAAGGAGGACTCTAAATAATGTTGTAAATAATGCTTAGTTTTTTGCAAAAGCTCAATGTATCATCATTAGGGTATTCCTTTAGTCTGCCCGTAGCTATTTTGTTACCTCTTGGATGGCTTGAGGACGAGTTGATAAAGAGCAGATTTTAATATTTGAGATGTTGAGTGAACTATCTCTTTAAGTCTTCAGGTTTAAGTTAATTCACTTCCTTCACTCTCCTGAAGACTCTGCAGGAAGATTGGGTAAGCAGAGCTCAAACTAACGTATAAATCAGAGAAGTGTTGTATATTCTGCATTTATGTATTCATAGTATTAATGGGAAAAAATATGCTGTTGTCAGACTTTCATTAAATAATAGGTGGTGTTAAAATGGCAATAATTTCTTGCAATCAAACTTGGTTCAGTATTTGGCACAGCAAATTTTAGTTGTATTACTATCATGACAGCCCAAGATGAATCAAACGCAAGATGGTTTAAATGATATATTCAATATATGGAGCTCTGGCTGCCGTTTTCCTGATTATTTGCCCATAGAAAGGAGAAAAGGCAGCACAGAGCTGTGAATGCAGACCAAATTAAAAAAGTCCACTTTTCTGAACACGCTCAATATAATAAGCCTTGTCTACCTCTTTTCTGTCCTGCACCCACACAAGGCTTTGGATGCTCTAATGGAATAAATGATAATGCCAGGAAAGCACTCTCTCATTGATTACAGCGCTCATTTCCTGAAACAGCGGTTCAGCAGATTCTATTTAATAATTAATGATCAGGGGCCGTGATGGCGTTTATACTTGACACTGACCTAAAACCTGCAGTTCCGAAGCCAGTTTAGAGGAACGGTACGTACCGTTTGTTTATTCCATTTGGCTGGAGTCGTACCTGCTGCACCACCTCATTCAATCTGCTTCTAGAAACACAGGTCAGCTGTCATATTTAGGATAAGAAAATGGTTTTATCTCTGTGTTTTTAACCATGGTTTTAGCTTGTAGGACAGAGATGTTTTAGCTAGTTCTAGTAATTGCTTTCACAGTTTTGATTGTAATGTTTTTAAATGGAGCCAGTTCAGTCTCAAAAAGAATACATTTACCAAAATAAAATTATTGCGTGCACCGCACAACTCGCATTTACTAAATCCAATTAATCAATTTGAAAACACAGTTTATGAATTCACAAGTATAAATTAATTGAATTTGCACATTTTTGAATCGTATTTTGAATTAATGAATTCGATTTACGAGTTGTGTTTTGAATTTACGAATTGAATTTGTGCATTTACGAATCGTGTTT
>CAIGQQ010003503.1:2462808-2473716 GCA_903798035.1 Danio albolineatus | reverse complement strand
TATATATATATATATATATATACAGTATGTCACAAAAGTGAGTACACCCCTCACATTTCTGCAAATATTTATTTATATCTTTTCATAGGACAACACTGCAGAAGTGACTCTTTGACACAATGAAAAGGAGTCAGTGTAAAGTTAGTTTTAATTACAAATTCTGTTGACACAAAATACTTATATTAAATATAATAAAGGGGTCAAATATGTGCCCTTTAAAAAAAAAGTTGTATAAAAGCAGTTGTAAAATTCTCTCAGTGCATTTATATATTGTGTTACTAGAATAAGAAAACCTAGTGCTATGACAACACTGCTGCATTTTATAAAACTGGATACCTTTGAGTGCTCTTGAAGAGAAAGCCAAGTCTGAATGCTGTATCTAATAGATCACCCGATTAGCATGAATTGGATTTTTCTCTTCTGCTTTACAAAAACCTGCAGCCCACATCCTGTGTTGTTTTGTGTGCAGCTGTTAGAGGAAAATCAGGTTTAGAGTATCAGACTCGAATTACAATGTGAATCTGGAACAAAGAGACAGGCTTGACCCTGATCTCCTTACTCACACATACAAACGCTTCTCAGTGTTTCACCTCCGACTGCTCCTATTTTTGGCCCGTATGCTGGAGCCTCCTGGTGAATGCTCGGCCCTCTCGCTTTCATCCAGACCTCCACTCTGGCAAGTTCAGTTTCACACACACAAACACGTCTGACACTTAACCGTGTTTCCCTTCAGTTGACCTCGCTTTCAACTCTTGCGTTGCTGAATGTGCAGCCAAATTACAGGCCCGTTTTAGCTCGGTTACTTTTCATCCCGCTGTCTTCCTCCCTTTCTCACTGTCCCATCAGTTACTGTGTTTCCATCCCATGTTTTGGGATATTTGAGATAAAATCACTTGTTGGAAATAGCAAGATGCACAGAAAAACCATTTAAGTGGGGGGTTTTGTATATAAGAATGTGGCCGAGCTGTGACAGAAAAGCCTTTGTCAGATAAATTCTTCTTAATGGCGCTAGCCAATTCATCAAAATGGACTCTCTAACACGACTGAGCAAATCAGCGATTGTCATGCACATCAGGAAAGCACGGTTGTGTGATCTGTGGTAAAGAGGTTTGGTTTTATAGTCAGTGTTACTAGTATTAAGCCTCAAGACTCACTTGCCCACTAGTACCTGGATAGGAGACCACATGGGAAAACTTGGTTGCTGTTGGAAGTGGTGTTAGTGAGGCCAGCAAGGGACGCTCAACTAGGGTTGTGATGATTAGCAAATTTCGCCACCGGTTAATCGGCATGTGACAACACCGGTAATCACCGTGGGGGTGGGGGTTTCCTCTTTTCCTCCTTTTTTATCCTTTTAAATAGATTATAAACGCATGTGTATTATGCGTTCACTTTCAGTTTTGCGGCAATTGGCAAAAAAAAAAAAAAAAACTGAAAGTTGCAACCAAACTAATAACAACCATAGAATGTTACGTAACCTATATTAGGATGTTTTTAAAACGAATAATAAAATAGAAAGGTAAATAAAAAAATTGCACAAAGTTTAGCTAAGATTAAACAAATGAACAAGAAACATCTTTCCACATCTTTTCACATCTCCCACCATGCAAGCACATGCACACTTTAAATCACACAAACGCACGCCTTTTATTTATTCTCATTCTTTCTTGCTTTGTCAACATATTGCAGTGTATACTGTTTAATAATCAATTTCAATTATTTTTAAATAAATAAATAAATAAGCGGCATTAATTCGTGCCCTCTCATGATTGGTACAGACGTTTGGCTGCAGGCGCCACTGCTATAATCCTTTCAACAGAGTTTGTTTAATACGTTGAAAAAGCCTGTCCTGCTTATTCAAATATTTCATTAATAGTGACGGTTTAATATAGGCACTCAAAACACAATCTCACGGCAACTCATAACCGCCAAAGTTATTCATTATTCTTTTTTTTCTAGTAGCTAACTGACCAACGAAAAATACAGAACAATTAAGATACAAATTATAGCGAACGAAATTCGTTTCAAAAAGATATTTTTTTACAAGAAAAATATACTAATTCTTTTTTTGTGTTTGTGCTCGTCCAACTGTGCCGTCATGATTTTATTCCGCTCCGTAAAAAAGAATGAAATGCTTTACAGCAGAAAGGGCACGGCCCGTGCGGGCTTTCTCCGTCTTCTCAATATTGTTGGGCACAGCTATAGGTTCAGGTTGGAGGCATTGTGTCCATTCCGTGTCAATAAAATGGAAAGTTAGCGACCACATATCTGTTGTAAGTGAAAAATATACTCGACTGGTGGATGGCATGTTGCATCTCACCACAGATACGTCTGAAGGCTCGTAGAATAGCTGTTTTAGAGAAATATGTACGTCCAGGCAATACATACTGGCTGTCGAGTGTGGTTACGAGGTCACTGCATCAGTGCATTTGTTCCACCTCACACTGTCCCTCTTATATTTCGTGCATCGCTAAAATGCATCACTAATTGATGGCTGCACCTGTTCGTCTGACTTCTGCGGTTGAATTTTTTTAACTGCATTTCCCATTTTGGCAGCCTCATTCTTGCTGCAAAAACAAATACTTAAATATATATATATATGGGGACGATGTCACGGTGGAAAGATGATGTCACCGGTGTTGCGTCTTAAAACCGGTAACACCGTCTATCGTGGCAAGCCTACGCTCAACCTGTGGTCTGTGTGAGTCCTAATGGAGTATAGTAAAGGGGACACTAAAGTAAAGTAAAGGGGACACTATACTGTCAGTGAGCGCCGTCTTTCAGATGAGATTTCAGATTAAACTGATGTTCTGGCTCTCTGTGGTTATTAAAAATCCCATGACACTTCTCGTAAAGAATAGGGGTGTAACCTGGCTAAATGTCCTCTATCGGCCCTTAACAATCATCCGCATCCACTGAATTGGCATTATCACTATCTCTCCACTCCCCTGTTGCTGGTGTGTGGTGAGTGCACTGGTGTCGTTGTCTTGTGGCAGCTATGAAATGATTAATTATTCATGAATAATGAAATATTCGTAAATAATTTATTCACCGCCGCCTATGATGACAATTGTTGACAAATTGGTCATCATCGCCCAACCCTAATCGCAATATCAAAATTCGATTCCAATATTGTGTAGCCCTGGTACAGTAGGTACTGTTTTTTTAAGGTGACTTTACTGAGGTTATAAGGTGATGTTACACAGCTTTTGTGGATTATTTCACAACTAATTAATTAACATGCATCGACTCTGTGTGCAAGGTTTGTGTGCGCAACAAATATTTCGGATTTGAATACAAAAAAAAAACTAACGCGTACGAGAATTTCAGACCTTAACAGTGAGTTATGTCTCTGTGTTGTAAATGCTGCTCCATCTGAAATCACCTGCTGGAAACAACACCACACAGTTTACTAGAACTAGCTTTACTGACAATATGCGCACGAGAATCACCTTCGATTAATCTCCCAGCTCAAACAACAAACCAAACGGTCCCACTTTATATTAAGTGTGCTTGACTACAATGTGCTTGCATCAAAAAATAAATACAATGCACTTACTGTGTTTATAATGTATTTGAGAACACTTGTGGTGCTTTTGAAGTGGGATATGGGTAATGTTAGGGACGGGTTTGGTGGTATCGGTAGGTCCAAGGGTGGGTTAAGGGGTAAGGGATGGTCAACAGTGTAATCAAGCATAAGTACAATGTAAAAACATGTATTTAAACAATAAATACATTGTATTAAATTATTAATTTCGGTGTAAGTACATATTAGTTAAGGCCACTTAATATAAAGTAGGACCCAACAAATCTCTTGCCTCCATCGATGACATGGATAGAATTAAAGCTACTGTATTTCCTAACCTTGTCCCATTTCTCTCTCTGTCATCACACAGATGTGAAGAAGGACTGGTCAGATCATGCTCTGTGGTGGGAAAAGAAGAAGACATGGCTGCTTAAGACCCACTGGACGCTTGACAAATACGGCATTCAGGCAGACGCCAGGCTGCTGTTCACGCCGCAGCACAAGCTGTTGCGCCTGCAGCTGCCCAACATGAAGCACATGAGAGTGAAAGTCAACTTCTCTGACCGCGTCTTCAAGGCCGTGTCCGACATCTGCAAAACCTTCAGTGAGTGCTGCCTTCCTTAAAATATCACTCCATTAGCTTAACTCGATGTTCCTGCAGCTTGTGAAGAACCGTAAGTCATGATAATTGTGTTATTTTGATGTACATTAGAACCCATTTGCCTTTTATGCGGAGCACAGATGCAGAGATAGAGCTAAATCAGAATACAGTGGCAACTTAAAGGCCCTTGAACTATAATAAGAAATACTATTGTTCTGGTGCATTTTCAGCTGACCCGTCTTAGGTCTTGTGCTTTTAAAATGGCCAGTAGCCTTTATTTTGTCCCAACCATGTTAGCCTCCTGCTAACACTGAAATAAATACATGTTAGGGGTGTGACGAGATGCCTACTCCATGAGAAGAGATACGAGATTGGGTTCATGAGAAGCACGAGATTTTTACACTATTTTTAAGAAATCCTCAACGATGAAATATATCAATGGAAAATAGTCTTTTATTCAACTGGGAAAAAATACCAAAACACAAATTGCAAAACTATTTGGGTGCTTTCTTTAAATCGACTTGTAATGAAGTTTATTTTACTACTTTTTTAATGAATTATACCCAGTAATGGACATGCAAACACTGCTAAATATTTAGCTAATAGCCGATGTGAACGGAAAATAATCTTTTTATATATATATAATTTTAAATATTAGCAAAATATTTACTAATATATAAACGTAAAATAGACTTTTTTTCAACTAGAAAACAAAAATCACAAAATACAAAACCATTTAGTTGCTTTTTAAAAACATTGTAATGAATGGTATTTTATTTCTATTTAAATTAATTCTATGTCATAAAAGACATGCAAACACTGCTAAATATTTAGCTATGAACTCTTAAACAAACTTAAAAAATAAATGCAACTTTTGGTATTGCATTTTTAATTCAATAAATGAGTTTCACTTTCATTTAGCAAGACATGATCATTCAGGCCCCGTGACTCACTCTGAGCGAATGGATGCGAAATGAAGTAAGGACTGATAGGAGACAGTTGTTTTAATGGAGTTTGTTACCGCATGCAGAATGATAACAAAAGATGAGGATGTGACGATGAGCAAAAAGCGGCTAAAAGTCCTTCACGCTGCTAATAGTTTATGCCATTTACGTATCTTAAATACTATTGATAACTAGTATGTAAAAATCAATCAATAAATAGTTAAACTAGCATAAATCATTAATATAACAACGTTTATAACAAATAGTGAAATATGTATTTAAGTATTCAGTTATTCCCTTCAGATATTTTTTTAATTGGGTTATATTTTATATAACTTTATTTGTATATTTTTATGAAGTTATAAAAGCTTATTTATTATGTTAGGATTTTATAGTGTTTGTATAGTGATGCTTTTTATGTTCTTGTTGGGTCTGATGCAACTTAATTTCGTTCTGCATTACAATTCATTGTGATGTTTTGAATGACAAATAAAGGAAACTGAACTGAACTGATCTGATCTGCACTAATGCGACTAAAATAGGAATATTCCACGTTTTAATTCCATTTGTGTTTACGATGATTATGACTTTCAGCATATATGAAGTGCTATTTCATAGCATGGATACGAACCATACTGTGTGAGGCTGTAGTTGTAGCCTATGTTGGATGCGGCACCTGTTGAACTCCTGTGAAAAAAGCAGTTACGGTACACCTGCCCACCCAACTGAGTGACAAGCGCAACTCCGAGGCCAGCCTGGGTTGCCAGGTGTGTGCAAAACACTTGATCACAGTCCTGCCTCCAATCGTCAATGCTACCTTCACCCTCACGCTCCATCATAACATCACTAACATCACAACTCACCAGAAAACTTCTTACCTTGACGAGAAATCTCGCTGCGATTAAATCTCCCGAGATCTCATCGTACAAGATCTCGTCACACCCCTAATACATATTTAATACACTGTATAATGAATTGCGTAATAATAAATATTGCAGTCAGTGTCTTGTTTTGATCAGAGGAAGGTCACTGTTGACTAATGTAAGGTTGACATCAGTTTAAAGATGAACAACATAGCAGTGAATCGTTCATGTTCATTTTAATAGCAATTAAGCTGTATTTTGCACTTATCTTTGGTTATAAAAAGGCAATTTTCCAAGATTTTGCCCTAAAATGTTTAGTATTAGGGGTGTAACGGATCATGGTTGTTTCGTGGTTTGTACGGATCACAAGCCACGGTTCAGAACACACATGACCTGCGGATAAAATAGTTGTAGATTAATCCTAAAATTGTTATTATCACATAGACGCCTCTCACGTCATTCAAATAACATGAAAGCATTTAGGCTTGCCTTTAAAATATGATGATGGAAAAAGTTGTGGTGGGTTATTTGGGATTTGATGGGTTTCTTAGGTTATTAAAGGTGTTTTCTGTCACTACTTGTTTAGCCTGCATTAATGCATTCAGTGTAAGCCTCACGATTAATCATTAAAAGATCGGGATCTCAACACCCACACGACAGACTATAAATGATGGTGATTTGCATATGTTTATTAGTCCTTCGAAATGCTGCATTCAAATCTGTGTTTGACAAACGGAAAAATTGAGAAAGAGATTTAATCTTTAGTTTACAAACAGTCAAACAACAGAAGTACTTAGAGAATAGTTTCTAGTTTCGATATAACCACTGATGTTTATGGTAAAGATTACAATCTCCGTCATAACAAGACATTAAAATTAAGCCACTGAGTAATTCTTAAAAAATGATCATCTAGCAATGAAACATGAAGTTTTATGAGTGAACAACTGAATCATTTATAGAAATTGAGACTAAAAATATACATGGGTTGTACAAACCCTGATGTTAGATTTCTACATTTAGCATTATCAGCAACAGTGAATTTTTCACAGCACTGAGTATTTTATTTACCATTTATTTTTAATCAGCTGATTATTTCTTCAGTTTATTTTTAATAAGATTACGGGTTCTCAGTTCTGGTTCAGTTTGTTTTCTTAAACCAAAGGCTACTTGCAGTGCCCTTTCTGTAATAAATGGAAAGCAAATTACATTAGTCTCCTCCCCTTTTTGCAAAATGGTCCAATCCGTGACTAAGAAACCTGAATCTGATCCAAACCGTGAGATTTGTCATTTGGTACACCACTATTTAGTGCCGTTACAAATAAAACCAATCAATAAATGTTCAGTAGTTTCAGAACAACACATAAATCCATAATGCAACAGCTTAACAGTTATACAAGCTGTGTGTTAGTATTAGAGTATGGTTAAACCAAATTAACATACTTCTGAATGAATACGTTTTTTGGTTTATTCACATTCACGCAACATTGCAATGTGTCCCAGTTACCCTATAATCTTTGTTTTCACAGATAACTGTATAAAGCCTTTGATTCAGATTAAAATAATTGAAGTTGTGTCTTAAATGATCTCGTCAGGACTATTAGTCTTTATTAATACATGCATTCATAGACACAACATGTTATTCTTTTCAATCGATTTGTTATGAATTGTCAATGAATGAATGAATGCATATAGACACTAGCTGCTTTGTCGCGTCATTCATCATAAAACCATGAGCTTTGTTTTATAAGATTGTGTCCTTGTAAAAGGACTTAGGCATTACATTTTGAAATGAAGCTAATGCTGCTTTTGGCTCAAATTATACATGCTAATGTGGTGATATTTACCGTCATGCAATGCGTCATTGTATTATTGCTTACTTTGGTACTGTTACTTTGAGGCTTGGGCACTTCAATACGCCAACGTTAAGCCTTTTTGCTATTTGACTGGTCATTTTTATTTGACAAACACACTGAGCTGTCAGCGCTGGCCTTTCTTAGACCCAGCATGCCCTTGAACTGCTGCAAATCCTGTTTTATAAACAGCTCTTATCAATGTTACTGGCTGATGGCGAGTCCATATATAGAAAACAAGGCCGTATGAGCACTTTGAGCTTGACAGTACCTGCAGAAATAGACCTTAGAACTGAAATAAGTCACACGACCTCCTCTTGCAAATGGATATCAATTGATTGTGTGCCTCTGTCTCTCTTTGCTATGTTTGTCTATGCATGAATATATTCGTTTATAAACGTGTTTATTTGAATTATTTTATTTACTTTTATTTTTTATTAAAATATATATATATATTTTTTAGATATTTTACGTAATGTAGTTGCGTTCAGAAATGCTAAAAGCATTATATGGGACTGTTCACATATTGCGTCTTTAGCATAAGTTTGTTATAAATAGAGAGCACTCGCGTTTTCCAGGCACACCTATAGTTGAAAATATCTCAACGCACTGAACTAGTGACTAGAACTTGACATGGAACTCTGAGTGAGCCTCACACAGGTGAGTGAGCTTGATAAACCACCTGTAGAAAACACACCCCTTCATCTCTCTGATACTTTAACTGACATTAGCACCAGTTTTGTACATTTGCAACAGACACTTCCTTACAGACACTCCATATCTCTAAAAAACCTTGTGCATTTATGAAGTGTGCCTCACACAGATGAGTGGGCTTGACAAACCACCTGTAGAAACACTTCTTCTCTCTCTCTCTATAAAAACACTCCCCGCCCCTTACTCTAGCACTTAAATCTCTGAGCGCTAACATTTCCTTTGTATAATGAGTCCTTGTGTGTCTTGCCTCTTCTTGAATCGAATCGCTGAATGCCTCCTCATTTCAAAGTTGCTTTGGGCAGGTGACTGAATGTAACCAACCAATCAGCTTCAGACTTTGTACGGACGTTACACATTTTATTAATATCGGTAGATTAAATACCTCCGACAACTGCAGCGCACCCAAACACTGCAGTGCTTTTTGATATGGAGCCAGATCAGTGTCAAAAAGAATACGTTTACTAACTAAATTTCATACGTTCACAACAACATTTAACATTTACAAAATCCAATTTATAAATTGAAAAACACGATTCATAAATACACAAAATCTAGTTCGTAAATAAAAAAAAAGAACAGTTTGTAAATACCCAAAATCCAATTTGTAAATTCATAACACGATTCATAAACACACAAATCCAATTCGTAAGTTTAAAAAAACAATTCGTAAGTTAAAAAAAAACAATTCGTAAGTCATGAATGAATTTCGAATTAATGAAAAGTGAATTTTATTTTGGAAATGTATTATTTTTGAGACTGATCTAGCTCCTTATTTAAATTTTCTCTATAGATAAAACCTGTATCAGAGCTGCAGCAAGGGTTGGTCAATTTATCATACTCAGAGGGAAAGGTTGATGTTTGCCAAGCAATGACAGACGCCATTGGAGCGTGAGTGCAAATCGCATTGTAATTGATGAAAGAAGCTATACACCTCTTGATTTCCCTGCGCTTCTAGTCGCAATATGTGATCGGCACCTATGACTGTGTGTTGAGTAGTGTTGGACGTTTACAACAGTTCAACTGGCGGCAGCTGCAGGCAGACAGTGAGACTGTGACCAACAACACATATCATATGCTGTCTGCTTTCTCTCTCTCTCTCCCTCTCCCTCTCTCCCTCCCAGCTGCCAGTTTCTTCTTCATTAGTTGAAATCACTTGGTCATACAGGCGGAGAGAAAAGCAGATATTATTCATCCACAGAAAGGGACGTGCTTAGAAATGACCACTTTTAAATGACTTCCAATTACATCCGAGCAGACATGAGTAATGCATGAAGCTCTAATGATTTCAAAGCAATTCTGAATCAAGAAATCCAATTTTGCCTGATATTCTGACTTGTGAGAGGTCATTGTACTGTAAAAACATCCTGTGGCTTTCAGAGCTTCCTCTTTATTCTAAAAGCAGATTTTATTGAAACCAACTGGCCATAATGGCTTTTTTTTACAGATTTTTTTTCTTAGTATGATGTAATGATGTAAGGAAAAGTCACCGCTGCAGTTATGAAAGCATTAAAACCGTTGTCTCTCTAACACAACTAACCAGTTTGACTATTATCTTTAAATTTTCTTTTAATAAAATTATCCCAAACTGCCTGATGTGGAGTCCGTTAGGTTTCTTTTAAAGCTTGAGCAAACACAAAGCATATGTTTTGTGCATAGGTTGTCCAATGCTTTTTCACTAAATTATGTATTTTTATTCTGTATATATAAGGTTTTGCATCAAGCATGCAGTTACATTGGATAGGATTGCCAAAAGTATCAACTTCAGTACCAAGGGGTATTGAAAAAAAAAAGTCAAACTCCTGCTAAAGTTTGTGCGCAGACACATGAGTGAGCCACTTCCACTTGGTGAAGAGTGGTGAACTGATGACCTTCATTGCCAATCACAGTCATATCTGTTGAGTATGTGAACACAGGGGCCAATCAGTGGTCTTTAAGAATTCGTTCAAATGTTAGCTGGAAATGGACACTTTTAAACTTTCTGTACGAATTAGTACCGAAGTCGATATTTTTGACAGTTTAGATGTATAAAATGTAGCCTAAGTTACTCATTTTCACAACTGTACTAAACTCATTTTCATGAGCGTCCTACAATATAAGGATGACTAAATTCATTCATTCAGCAACTCAACAAGCTGAGCTCTTTTTCACCACTCGTTCGTCACGGAAACTACTCAGTCGCCAACTGCTGTTACTAATAATAGTATAGTTTAATAGTATTTGTTTATATATAGCCAGATGAGTGTCAGAAATAATTACAAAATACAATTCGTCTATTCACAAGTAAAAATGAATTGAGTTTGCACATTTTTGAATCGTGTTTTGAATTTACGAATTGGATTTGTGTATTTACGAATCGTGTTTTGAATTACAAATTGGATTTCGTGTATTTACGAATCGTGTTTTGAATTTACTA
>CAIGQQ010003503.1:2440786-2462798 GCA_903798035.1 Danio albolineatus | reverse complement strand
TACAAATTGGATTTCGTGTATTTACGAATCGTGTTTTGAATTTACTACTTGGATTTGTGTGTTTTTGAATCGTGTTTTGAATTTACGAATTGAATTTTGTGTGGTTTCGAATCGTGTTTTGAATTTACGAATTTGAAATGTGTATTTACGAATCGTGTTTTGAATTTACAAATTCGATTTCATGCATTTTCAAATTGTGTTTTGAATTTACGGATTGGATTTGTGTTTTTGAATCGTGTTTAAATTTACGAATTGGATTTGTGTATTTACAAATTGTGTGCATGTATGAATTTTATTTTGTAAAAGTATTACGAATTGGATTTGTGTATTTACAAATCATGTTTTGAATTTACGCATTGGATTTGTGTATTTTTTTAATCGTGTTTTGAACTTACGGATTGGATTTGTGTATTTTCGAATCAAGTTTTAAATTTGCGAATTTGATTTGTGTGTTTTTGAATCGTGTTTTGAATTCACGAATTGGATTTGTGTGTTTTTGAATCAAGTTTTGAATTCACAAATTGGATTTGTGTATTTATGAATTGTTTTGAATTTATGGATTGAATTTGTGCATTTAAGAATTGTGTTTTGAATTTACAAATTGGATTTCTTGTATTTTCAAAACGTGTTTTGAATTTACGGATTGGATTTTTTATTTTTGAATCGTGTTTAAATTTACGAATTGGATTTGTGTATTTGCAAATCATGTTTTGAATTTACGAATTGGAATTGTATTTTTTAATCGTGTTTTGAATTCACAAATTGGATTTTGTAAATGTTAATTTTGCTGTGAACGTATGAAACTTTTTATTTATTTATTTATTTATTTTTAAATATATTATTTTTGAGACTCATCTGGCTCCATAGAACTGCTGGTGACGAAACGAAAAATGTGCGGTTTCTCAGTCTCCGAGTGTTCACGTAGAGTTATGGCTGTTTGATTTGGGAGCGTTTGCTGAAGGATCTTCTGTTTGTTGATTGGAATTTGAGAGGAGGCGCTCGCTCGCTCACTCCCAGCGCTGACCCGCTGCAGTTCGCTCGCATATGGCTGTAAAAGGGCAGACGCAGGGAGAGAGAGAACTGCCATCTGGTAGTTCTTAAAACCTCTGGAATGCTTTTGCTTTAGTAACACAACTAAACAAGCCATTCCTGCCAAGCCATGAAACCCCTCCCCAACACACACACACACACACACACACACACACTCCGTCACACTCGCTTCCTTCAGGACTGTGGAAAATCCAGAGAGGGAGAGTAGTCCTGCCATAATGTTGTCGAGAATTGAAGTGCAAGAATTTCAGAAATTTGATGTCGAAACGCTCAACACCAGTTTCTGTCATTCGTTTTAAATGGAGTTGAAATTGTAATCATTTTTTTTATTGTAAATGTTATTTTTATTTGCTACGATGTGACTATTATGGATGTGTACGTTATTATATCGATGCTAAAATGAGTTATTGTGCAGCCATATATATATATATATATATATATATATATAACCGAACAGCATAGCCAGAATTGCACTAGTATTCAGAGGTTAACAACTAAATGTGTTCTGTCAAAACAATGGCCGTTAAGAAATGTTCATCTCTTAAATCGTCATTTGGTGAAGTTTTGTTCTTGCCACTGTCGACGCCGGTTTGTTTGGTTTGAGACTTGTGGAGCTGTGCATCGATGGATTTGATCTGAAATAGAGACTAAGCAGAAAGAAAGGAAGGAAGGAAGGAAGGAAGGAAGGAAGGAAGGAAGGAAGAAAGAAAGAAAGAGATGAACACTATATAGTGATATTTTGCATTTAATTGTCTGGATGCTATTTGACTTCCAAAAATAATCTGTGCTCTTCTGTATTTATCTATGCTTGTAAATTGATTAGTTTGTGTTTAGCAGGTTAATCTTAATTAACCTAAAATTAAGAATTCTTCCCTCCCCCCAAAAGCTATTCAAGTCATTTGGTGAAATTGTGTTTATGGCAAAATATATTACAGAAAAACAAAATATCGCAATATATATATATATATTTTTTTTTTCCTAATATCGTGCAGCGCTAGTTTTAAACCTCATTTAACCTAGGGTTTATGCTTATCCAGCATATGTTTTACTCAGCGGATGCCCTTCTAGCTGCAACCCATCCCTGGGAAACATCCATACACGCTCATTCACACACATACACTATGGACAATTTAGCTTACCCAGTTCGCCTATACCACGTCTTTGGACTTTTGGGGGTAACCGGAGCACCCGGAGGAAACCTATGTGAACACAGGGATGTAAACTCCACACAGAAATGCCAACTGACCTAGCCGAGGCTCGAACGAGCGAACTTCTTGGTACGAGGCAATTGTGCTACGCCACCATGACACCCTCATTGAAATTATAATTTTTATTAATTATTTTGATTACCATCGTTTTTATTATACGAAAATACTCACAGTGGCCTTTCCTCAGAGTGTGGTTGGTTAAGGTTAGGCCCAGGGGTAGGTCGAGGGTTATTTCTCAAGTGATACAATAAGCACATAGTAAGCAAATGCTAAAACACAACTGTAAAATACAGTACTACCGAAATATTTGTGGTGCTGCATTTATATGTTGTTGCTAAAAGATCACATGGGTCTTATAATTTGGCCCAGATCCCTCATTTAATGCGAGTATGTGTGGTAATTTACCCATGAGACGTCCACTAGCAGTTAAACTTTATCATTCAGTGATCAGTAAAGAGCATATCAAATAAATTTGAGCTAGCTCATCACTTTTACATTTGTCATTTTGCAGTAGACGTGTTGTAATAACTGACTATTGAGTGCAATAATTGATGAATGTGAGTGTATACGTTTGCGTGAATTAACTAAATACCCAAACCCCTGTGAACAAAACCAGCACTCCTTCTTCTCTCCCCGCCACCACATCACACGACAACTTAAACAATTCTGAGTGTGCCTCATACAGGTGAGTGGGCTTGACAAACCACCTGTAAAAACACACTCTTTCATCTCTCTGACACTTTAATCGACACTTGCACCAGACACTTTCTTACAGTCACTCTATGTGCTCTACTTGAAAGATCTAGGTGCAAAGTCTAAAGTGCATGGCATAAAGGCATTAAGAGTGTGTCCGATTCCACTTATTTAAGGATGGAGAAATTCCCTCTGTGCCCCGGTGCATGGTCTAACAGGGTTTTGTTTATTCTCTTAATGAGTTCTGGGTGTGTTTTGAGCATAACGTGCATTAAACCAATCAGAGTATTGTCTCTCATTCCCTTTAAGAGTCAGTTGCGTCGCGCTATGGCGCATTTGCTATTTACATGATGGACTTTGTAAGTGTAAGAAGTGAACACTTCACTAGTGGGAAAACAGTTAAACAGCATCTGCAGTGCGAGGATAAAGAACGAGCCTCCTCCATTCGGCTCTTTACTTTCTCTTTACTTCTACTCTCTACTCCTTTCCTTTGTGGAGTGAGGAAAGGTTGGAAACTCACCCTCTGAACACATCCATCAGCCCACATATTTAATTTTGTTTTTTAAGCACAAAGATTTGTTCAAACTATTTGTAAATTCAGCTCTAATCTCCAGCAAAGGAATAAATGAACAGTAATAATGAACTGTGGTCAAAAAATATCCAAACACACGTCTTATTCTTATGCACCATATGGTGATGCAGACGTCTCCAAAACCCCACATGTAGACAAATCTACTCTTGATGTTATTAAAACAAATATAAAAATGCAGATAATCAATAATACTGCTAATAATAATAACACTATACTGATGCAAACGGTCATGCATGAACTGAAAAAGCCCTCCGAGATGAGGCATGGAGGCAGTGGTTTTCATGTTTATGTAGAAAATAATAATTTTTGTAACATTTTAATCCATTAATTGTTTTCATCTGTAAAGATATTTGTGTATTGCTGTTCATTCTGTCTGTATTAAACAGTGTGTAAGCGTTTGGACCTGCATAGGCGCATAACTACAGCGCTCTGCTGGACATTAAAGCAGCTTTTAACACACCTCCTTTCTAGACCAGCACACCCCTGAGTCCACAAAGTAATGCAAATGGATTTGCTATTTAAACAACGTGACACAAAACGTGAAAATGACAGTTGCACTGGTCTGAAAACAGCAACAAATCGCACCATACACGTCTTGCTCCTTATTGCTCCAGGTGTCTGAAAGGGCCCTATGTCTCTTAAAAAAAAAAAAAAAAAAACATTGTGCGTTTATGAAGTGTGGTTCACATAGGTGAGTGGGCCTGACAAACCACCTGTAGAAACACTCTTCTCTATGTATATTGCCTGTTTTTCTTGAATCGCTGAATTCCTCATTTGTTAGCCGCTTTGGACAAAAGCATCTGCTAAATGGCTAAATGTAAATGTAAACCTCTGTCAAATCACTCGAGTATACAGTGAAACAGCTCATTCACAGGTTAAAGGCTTTGCTCTACGCTGGAAGGATGGTGGGAGTTATTGGTAATGAAGAGATTCATGATTGCATTTATTCTGAAGTAGTGTCGCATCAAACGTTAGTATGTTAGGCTGTCTTAGTACACTTAGTATGACCGGCTGTCTCCTTTTGAGGCTTCTTGTGATTAGATGAGCTTTATTGATGAGTTGAACGGTAATCATAATGAATTTGTCCTCCGCAGACATCCGACATCCTGAGGAGCTCTCCTTACTGCGCAAGCCCCGCGACCCCAAGAAGAAGAAGAAAAAGCTGGAGGACGCAGAGGAGGAGACGCTGGAGCTGGAAGGACCACTGCTCACGCCTGGATCAGGTGCGTCTCGCGTCTGTGCTAATGCCGTAATCTCTCTCTCACGGCAGATGTGATGTGGCCTGCTCATTTTCTATCAGCTCCACTGTTGGACGTTTTGATCCAAAACTCAATAAGTCAGCATTACAGCCGACACGGGACATAGTAAATCACTGGCTTTCAGTCCAAATGCTGTATCTGGCATCTTGTTTATGCTGATAAAGCTGATTTGTAAATTGTTAGACCATTATGCCTCAGAAGTCTGTCTGAAATATGTTTTGTTTCCAAAGAAGTCAGCTTTCGTATGTAGGCAGTGTTTGATAGGACGTCATTTTCAATTCAATTTGTTCTTTTTTTCCCTTTATTTTATTTATTTTTGTGTGTTATGCTTACTGCGTTTCATTTCAATGTTTAACTTGAGGTAGTTTCATTCTAGAAAGCTTTGCGAATTAAGGACAAGTATGACATCTATAAACAACTGAGTAAAATTCCAGTGAAGCTGGTGTTTTTAGGCCCAAGTTTCCCTCCCAAATACCATTTTTATCAGTTCCTTTGGATTTCTGTTGCTGGATTGTTTTCTAAACAATTTTCGTAAGCAAAGATCTCACTACAATCTCATATTAATGCGTTAATGTAGCTGTGTGAACATAAACAGCATCTCTGAATGTAAGACGCTTAAAGTTCAGTGCAAAGGGAGACGTTAGGTGTGTCCCAAATCGCACACTTATGCACTATTCTACGCCATTTTGTAGTATAAATAGTGCACTTTTATTGATGATTCCACTGGTAATATGAAGTGTGTAATGACGGACACTTCACGCGCTCAACGACCGCATCTTTCTGCACGTAACGGAAAGGGTGGAGCTATCGGCGCTCATGTTGGATAACTTTATTTATTTTTGATTGTGAAAGCAAAATTCTCCTACAAGAGTGATTATAGCAAGTCGGCGCCAATAACCTAGTGGTTAGTGCGTCAACACGAGGCGCTCGCGGCAACCCGAGTTCGATTCTCAGCTCGAGGTCCTTTGCCGATCTTTCCCCTATCTCTGCTCCCCACACTTTCTTGTCTGTCAATATCCACTGTCCTATCAATAAAGATGAAAAACCCCTAAAAAATAATAATAATTTAAAAAAGAGTGATTATAGCAGCTCCCGATGGTGAATGCGGTCATATTCATGCTAGGTATTATCTGGTACTTTGGTCATTTATTTCACTAATTTGGCAGCCGTCAAACGTCATCGGGGAAACGGTTTGAACTTCCGCTTAGTAAAAAAAACATTAGTGCTCCATTTGGGACAGCACTACATACATATACTATACTGTTGAGTGTGTAAGTGCATAAGTACATTGTGCAATTGTACATGACACAAAGACAGAAGTGCTTATTTAATTATATTCCAGAGAATTATAATATAGCTAGCATTTGACAAAGGAGAACTTCTAGAATCTCTCCCAGTTCAGTGCTGGATTCGGCTAAAAACTCCTCCAACAGACGAAGCTGTGGATTGTGAGCCACAACCTGTGAGTTTTTATTTGTTTAAATTGATTAACTGCATGCACAGTTTCTAGCATTAACGTTATTTTGTAGCGAGGACGTAAACAAGGATGTAAACAACAGGAAATGCTGTTTGGCATCGCTAACAATTTAGCTACGAATTCATATTTATCAGTCAAACCACTGTAAACACCGTAAACAGTTTTTTAAAGAAGAAAACGTTAAATTGTTAAATGTTTATTAAAATTTTAAATAACTGCCGAGCAATTCCATGCAAATGTCAGCCTTGCCATGAAGAAAATCAAGTTTTTACCAAAACAGCGAAAAACAATGTGCAAGTATTTAACAGTACTTAAAAAATACCCAAAAATATCTCTGTCAGTATTTCAAACTATTACATTTGAGTCACACAAGTGGCAATTTCACATCTGTCATATCCATAACGGAGCTTTTCCCTCATAAATGCAAAAAATTCACAGAATTTCTAAAAAAAAAAAATGTTGTAAAGCGTAAACTCACAGACTTTTTTTGTCACATCCATAACGTGTATTTGATTTTCTTATTTAGAATATAAAATATGTTTACAGGTTGATATTTTTTCGAATCCCATAACTCTGTAGTTAGTTTTTTTGAAAAAATAAACAGTTGCTTCAATATAATATTAACACAGTTTTTTCTGCAAATGTCACATCCATAACGCTGGAATTGCTCTGCTTTCATATTCTATGTAGTTTCAAATGAAATTATTAAACCAGTCATTGTTGCTTTTATTTCTATTAGATTAATAATAGTAATAATAATAATAATAATAACAATATTAGAGTGATTTCTGAAGGATCGTGTGACTCTGAAAACTGGAGTAATGAAGCTGAAAATCTATCTAGGATTCAACACTATAAGGATTTTTTCTACTGGCGCGATTGGACCAGTGGTTTAAAATTATTCACAGGCCTCACCAAAAAAAAACTAAAGTTAATTGCTGTTTCTTAGCCACATATTTCAAATAATGTGTCAAAAATAATTTCTAAAAATGTTAAGGAAAATGTGCAGGTGTTTTATCTCAAAACAAAACTTTGCTGACTTAAAAATGACAGCAAAACATCACAATACAGACATTTTCTTTTAGCCTCATAATCTGATGTTGCCGTCATGTTGTCGTCTCTTCGCTGTGTTGGTTTTTACCAGGTTACGGAAAAAATAACGTGCTCACAACATCCAATCAGCAATATGGTATTTACGACTTCACAGAGAAGGGAGCGTTCAAATACTTGAAAGCACAAACTATTTCTCGATTTTAAGACTGTATATGCATTCAATAGACAAATAGTCGCAGGCAAATTAAAATTTAGTGACAAGGCAGCACTGGCCTGATCGGGCCAGTAACGATTCTGTCTACTGTCCCGAGCATCTCTCATACTCCCCTGGCCATTGGGCAGTCCTTATTGTTGAGCCCTGAGTGCTACTGTGTTTGTGTTTAACTAGAGCTGAGGTTAGTTCATCTTCATTTATTTTATGTTGTCTGTTTTAAAGACAGTTTTACTACAGTTTTATTTATTAAACTTAATACTATGTTATTTCATTGTGAAATATTTTGTTGTGCACTTCTTGTGCACTGAATACATTTAGAATGTATGTAGCGCGTTTGAAAAAGCAATAAAAATGCATTATTCGTTCCAAAAATCTCAATATGATTATTTTGTCCATATTGCACAGCCCTAGTTAAAAACAATTGTATCTTCTGTAGGTTATGGATAAAATCTGATTATTATAATAGTCCCGACCCCCACTTTGAGAACCGCTGCTCTAACTCCACATTGATCGCATTGATTATAGTCACACACTCCAGTGCTTGAGATTTGGGCTCAGTCCAAAATCCCAAATCCAGGATTAAGCAATAGAAAGTGATAGTTGACTTATGTCACACTGCATCGCTTGTTTGCAGCGTTGACGGTGTTTGATGGTTTGAAACCCACGAAGCTCCACAACGCTTCCATGTGTGGTTGGAGAGCAAGAAAACAAAGCCTTGTTATGTTGAAACGGTGCTGAAATGAGAAATGTGTGGGTTGAAAGCAGTGTATCATTTGCAGGCCTGCTGCTCCGGCTGTAACGTCGGCGCTCGAATGGTTTAGATTCCGCACATATTTGGTCACGCTGCCATTTTGAAACAGAGCATTGAGCTACGTCTCCAGTAAACTCCACACATGATGCGCTAAAATCCATTTAGGATGCACAGAGGACGGGCTCCGTCTCCGTCAATGGGCTCTATTGTCCCGGACTCCATGTGAGACGCAAACTCACAACGCTAGTGTAGCATGACTGCGTCTAGGATCTGTTCTCCTCATGTTCCTTCGTTACTGCCATTTAACCTCAAGATGACCCTCATTAAAATAGTGCAGGAGCCCTGATATTTAAAGACGCTGCTTTTTGCTGCACAAAGACTCCTTTAAGGGGTGCCGAACGTGCTTTTCCCTTCTCAAAACGAGAGGACAAACAAGCGACAAAATAAAAAGCACAGAGCACTTGTTATTTTATGTTGCTAGGTAACGACTAAACAAGCTGCTCATTGTGCGTGAATGTTGCTATTGATATTGTTATAACCGTAATATGTAATACATTTGTGAAATTGAAGATTTGTTAAAGGTATAGTATGTAAGTTTGACACCCAGTGGTTGAACTAGGTATTGCACTCCTGGTTCAAAACACAACGCAAGCACCGGTTGCTCGATTGACGACACCAATAGGAGTGTGCCTGACTATCGAGCCTTTAAAGGCTGATTTAAGTCGTATTGTAAATCAAATTAATGGCACACGATACAGGGAATATTTTCCATACTAAAAGGAGTTTTTGTCCTAACCAACACCTCTTTTTTTAGAAACAGCAGCTGAACAACAGAAAACTGACAATGATCAGCTCAGGTACACCTCATGTGCTTTATTCAGTGTTAATAATGCTAATAATTTGAGTTTGAAACCATTTTACATGATATTTACTACCAAATTCTGATAGCATTAGCAGATAGCAGGCATGGGCCGGTATAAGATTCTGACAGTATGATAACCTTGGATAAAAATATCACGGTTTCACGATATGACGGTATTGTCTTTACTGCTCTAAAATAAATTCTTCTAAACCTTGACTTTTCCAAACCGCGGTATACCTTGAAAACGGTTATTGCCCCATGCCTAGCAGATAGTTCATCTCAGATCTGGAGAATAAAATATATATTTACTCAATTAAAAATGAGTCAGCTGAATGAATAATCAAGTGACTTACTCAAAGAATGTTAGTTTTATTTTTGAATGAATCGGTGCTTTAAAACATATCAATGACTCAACACTTAATCCGTATTTGAATTTCAACACTATCAAAGACAATTTGTAACTTTTATCAAATTACTTCTGTGATCGCCTGACATTTTATAACACAGAAATACCAATATTGTGTTGTTAAAAAGACTGAAACACTTTCATACCTATGAGAGATGCTCTCTCTGATTCCGTTGTGATTATACTGAGTCAAAGTGTGCAGAGATTTAATAAGCATACATAGATGAATCATTGTAATTTAGGAACATAGCATGGTGTCACAAATATTAAGACAAGATTACTCATGCAGTTCTACAAGGTAGCAGTAGCACTGAGAATACAACCGAATCCGCTTTTTAATTCGTGACGTATGGAATACTGTTTCCGGGTCCAAGCCATTACTCATTTGAATTGAACTTCAGAACTGTTACTCAGTGCAAGCCAACACATATCAGTGATTCAGCATCTACATTTAATAAGGTTAAAGAGGTTTAATATGTATTAATTACATTATAAACCTCACCATTTCGCTGAAGTGCAGTGAGTGCACTATTTTGTGCTTCTGAAGGGCTGTATTTACTTTTCTATCGTCTTTCGTCTAGTGCAAACAGCCCCGTCACTGCAAATTTCTTCACGCAGTGTATTGTTAGGACACGCGGTTACAATGTAACCCGCTCACATTTGTGATCTTTAAATTATTTGCTAATTAAAAACCACATCATGTGGCACTCTGAATCTGCGTCTCATTTGGGAGGCTGCTACTGTGCACCGGAGTTGCCTTTTGGTCGTGGATGCATACTTTGACAGCCTTCTAATGACTGAATGTATGAAATATGCTGTTTTCCACCAAGGCAACTCGGTGTGCTGAAATATAATTGGCTAAACTGGCATTTGGCGGGTTAAATGACCAAAACAAATACAGACGTCCAGCACGTAACGCACATTTTCAAAGCAGAATATCTGACTTAAGCATTGTTTTTCAGATAAACACGAATGTTCATTAGCATGTTTCTTAAATATCTGCAAACATATTATTGTATTTTTATGCTTTAAAAGAGTCAAACACTTACATACAGCAGCTTTAAGTCATAAAGGTTTGGATAACTCGAAACTAGCGCTGCACGTTATAGGAAAAATCTGACATTGCGATATTTTGTTTTGCTTCATGAAATATATTGCGATATGACTATAATTTGACCTGATTATTTGAATCTGCATAAATTATAATAAATTACAAGCAAATAAAAATATTTCAGAGCAAAAAATAAAACATACAAACGAACAAAATATGGTCATCATCAATGTATAAATAATTTTTTTAATAATATTTGAACATATCTTTATCTTTTAATCTTTAATAAAGAATATAGTCCTGCGATGTGACTATTGCGGATACACATACACGTTATTGATGCTCAAATGACATATTGTTCAACAGTGACCTCTAGTCTCTCCTCCATCTTTGAAAGTCTCCGTAGTCATCTTGACGACACAAACACTGCAGTCACCTCAATGGAAACCCCGCCTCTGCTTTTAATTGGTTTCATTTTCACTGTGCGGTTCATACTTCCCGCGCGGCTCCCAAACGATCGCTCTGTGCCACAAACTGAATGTTATTTACAACTTTATTAGCTGTTATTCACAGCCTATGCAGGATCTGTTCACTAAAGAAGGCATCATTCACAGGCGTTCGCCCGCCCTCTCTGTGGTAACAGCTCACGGTCAGCTCACGTCACGTGTGTGTGTTCGCGGCAGCAAATACATCATTACATGAAGACAGAAATGTCATTTTTGGGTGAATTATACCTTATAAATACAGTACGTGAATCTTCCAACACCATTTGGAGGTGTCCACGTTGCCGAGCATTGTATGTGATACAATGTGAATACTTGTGCGGCTGCCTTTGCTTCTCTCCTGAACTTGAAAATATGATTGGAAGAATTGTAGAAATGCTTAATCAAGATCGTCTAGTGGGTCGAATCGAGATCACAATCTTTTTACGATTAATTGTGCAGCTCTAACTCACCTCCATTATTAAAGCATTCAGAAAAGGTGCCTCTCAACGCTAAAAAGCATGTTCGGTGTGATCAGGGCTTTAGGAAGCAAAAAACAGAGCAGGAGCTGCCATGAGCTGTTTGGGACCAAAACGGGAAATGAGCCGAAGACCCGCTTCTTGATCCCTCCTCAGAGGGACTTCAGTAAGAGTCTCTGCGATAAGAATCAGTGTAATAGCAGCACGAGCAGGACAGCAGCTCCACCCAGAATATTGTTGTTGTTCCTTTCCCTTCCTCTGCGGATCTTCAGACGACTCCATCTGCTCTCTGCTTACTCCAGAGCTACTGTTGCTCACTTTTACACTTCAGCAGAAACTAATGTCCAGCGACATCGAATGAAACGAGTTTGTTACAAGAAAACAACATTAGCACTGCATCATGACTCCAGTATTCAGTGTCACACAATCCATCTGAAATCATTCTAAGACTTTACCAAAATAAACTTTTCAAAGAGAAAGTTTGTGTTGCTTTTGTGGAAATCATGATGCAATTCAGTTGTAATGTTTGGATTATATATATATATATTAGGAATGCAACAGTTCTCTGAAAAAACCTTATTGTCGCCTTATTTTTCCACTTTTTTTTTTCATTTTTAGTTTGTTTGCTTCTTGCTGAGTTCTTTTCAACACAGGCTCATTGGAACTGCGTGCCTCAGCATACAGTCTTTGCTAAATGTTAAACACTAAACGTTTTAGATGACAAATCCACTAAACGGTGCTGTCTACATTATTTATTTGAATCTGAAGTGCTCTACTTAGGGAAGTTTGGTTTCTGACGTCCGTCTTGTACACAGCCGGGAGGCGACACTTACCCAACCTAAACCCAACCAATAGTGTTTTATGTAGCAAAAGACAGAGAAAAGTGCACAGCGACCACTTAGTTTACCTTGATTTTACATTGATTATATTACTTTTGTCGAAGCGTGCTTCACCAGACTTGAACCTGAGTACAACAAGTGCAACACAGTACAAATTGAGCTACTTGCAGACTGACCACACCAGAACAATTGACCATATGGAGAGAGAGAGAGAGACGCAAACATATTTAATTACAAACCACAGACAGGGTTGAGTTGTTTTGTGGTGTTTATTTGAACAAAATAATACTGTGTTCGTCAATAATGTTTCTGTAAATGTCATTAGTGTGAAAAGGAACACAAGTTGTTGCTGTCATACTGCCCCCTGGTGTTCGCTTTACCTACAAACTGCAGTCAAACGCATATTGTACATTGTAAAAAAACTTATTGTCGCCATATTTTTCCATTTTTTTTTTCATTTTTAGTTTGTTTGCTTCCTGCTGAGTTCTTTTTAACACAGGCTCATTGGAAATGCGTGCCTCAGCATACAGTCTTTGCTAAATGTTAAACACTAAACGTTTTAGATGACAAATCCACTAAACGGTGCTGTCTACATTATTTATTTGAATCTGAAGTGCTCTACTTTGGTTTCCGACGTCCGTCTCGTACACAGCCGGAAGGCGACACTTGTAGTATAGATCAGCTAGCAACCTAAACCCAACCAATAGTGTTTTCAGTTGCAAAAGACAGTGCTTCACCAGACTTGAACCTAAGTACAACAAGCGCAACACAGTACAAAGTGAGCTACTTGCAAACTGACCATGGCAGAAAAATTGACCATATAGAGAGAGAGAGAGAGACGCAAACATATTTAATTACAAACCACAGACAGGGTTAAGTTGTTTTGTGGTGTTTATTTGAACAAAATAATACTGTGTTCGTTAATAATGTTTCTGTAAATGTCATTAGTGTGAAAAGGAACACAAGTTGTTGCTGTCATACTGCCCCCTGGTGTTCGCTTTACCTACAAACTGCAGTCAAACGCATATTGTACATTGTAAGCATGAAGGCTGGACCATGTATTCCCAGTGAGCCTGAGTTGGCTCTTTGTGAAACTCTGTTTATCTTCCATGTCTTTTCTGATTTTGCATGTAGACACTTTCCTGTCCTCCAAAACTGTTAATCTATCCTTTCATTCCCCCTCTGTCTCTCTCTTCCTTGTACACTTCTTCTGTTCCTCAAGCCTCTGATGTACTTTACATTGGACCGGTGAAAGGTAAGGCTCGCTGTTTTCTGGCTTCCTGCATTGCTTCCTTCACCGCTGGAGCAGTCACATGATCACTGCCGCCTCTGGTCACCTGACACCTCAGCTGACGAGGGTCATGAGATCAGCGCATTCCCACACATTCCCTGAGTTTTGCTCACTTCACCCTCATATCTACGCAGAACTAAGAGATCTAGGAACTCTGAGATGCTCAGTCAGTAGTGATGGGGAGCTTTTATCAGAAGCTTGTCATGACGGGTTACAATAAGCTAGCAGGTTTACCAAAATATCATCTAAAAAGACCCTGGTATACTTCAAACCTGGTATACTTCAAATTATGTAATTTCGAACAAAATCCGGCCAAAACAAAGTTCTTTTGTTTATTATTATTATTATTATTATTATTATTATTATTATTTTTAAATATGTAGCATATCGACACTTAGAGAGAGAGAAGAGGGGGGGGGGGGTAGGATCGTGGAAGGTTCACGAGTCGGGATTCGAACTAGGGACGTCTGGAGTGCTTCCACAATATATGTCGGTGCACTAACCAATGGGAAATTGCACCGACAAAACGAAGTTCTTTTTGGGTTCATATTTGGTAGTTAGAAACGGTGACAAAATCAAAGTCTTTGGTGGAGTTCCTTTGGGTCCTAAACACCTTTGAGCTGCCATTGGTTGGTGGAGCAAAATTATCATATTAACACCACCAGCATAATGTGTAAGCCATAAGGAGGTGTTTGTACAACACAATACAGGCGGTATAAAATTGTTTATAATCAAACGACCCTTAAATATTTTCAAAAATAGAGCTTTAGTAAAAATATAGCACTTACGGACATATATTTCAATGATTAAATCAGCCCCAGAAATAATCTGCACATGCGATACTCCGCACACTGAGAGAAACCGAAAGTAACCCGGTCATATGGTACAGTACTTTAAATGTTCAGTAGGTGGGGGGATCAAAACCACAAATGGCTATACGCAACTGCACAACAATGATAGTGATTCAAAAATAGATATTTTGTTGGGCCGAATCTCGTTATGTTTTTGTTGGAGGGAGGATGAAGGGAGGCCACAAATGGCCTGCGGGCTATTTATTTTACTGTACAAAAGTTATTAACATTTAATTACACAACAAAATACTGGATACCCGAGCTGTCATTTTCATATTTTTATATGCTTCAAATATGACACACATGTACAAGTCATAGCTCAAATAAAAGCTCTTGCCTGTCAATGTATGATTCTAGAATTCCTTTATGTGAATTATATTCTATTTATATTCTATTTCATATTATATTTATGATCAATAAGCAGCCCCAGATCGCACAGAAAGCCACAAATGCTACATCATCTCTTACCTTATGCTGAGTGCTTCAAATCAGGCCATTTCTCCGCTGTTTTTGAGGTGATGTGCATAAGTATTCCTTTTATATGTATAATGTGGTCAAAACACAGTGAATTATGTTTGATCAAACCAAAGATTGTGAAAATATGAAAACAATAGTCTATCCGCATGCCATATTTTCCCAATATTCAGTTTTCACAATTACAATAACCTTTGCATACTCTATGGTAGAGACTAAATTCTTTTTCCTAGTGTTTGCTGCTCTCTGCTGGTTTCAAGCAGAACTGTCTGGAGTTGTCTTATTCTCTTATGGGATTATCTACACATTTTCAAAAAAGCATTTTAGAACAAAAAATAAAAAAGCGCCCAATGTTGAAGTGATTCATCATAAAACAGAAAACATAACAAATATTATTTATTACTTTCAGCAGTTTCTTTTGTAAACTCAAATGGTTTTCTGTCCAATAACACTGGAATTTGTCATTTATACCACTGCATTTGGATATGGAAGACTTTCCAAGTTTGGTAGGCGGAAATTACATAAAAAAAGGTATAGCACCTCTCATCAGTTGGAATACAATAACTTTTGCATAGATTATGATAGAGGCATTTTTCGTTTTCTTATGATTACTGACATGTGCAGGAACCAGCAAAAATTAATTACAGAAACCTAGACCACACAGAACCTAAAAGGTACTCTTTTAAATTTGAGTTTATAAAAAAAAAATACAGAAAGCGCCTCTTTTTTAAAGTGTTTATGATAACACAGACAACATATACAATTACTTTAATCACTTTCAACAGTGTTTTATGAAAATTTAAAGGGTTTTCTTTAAAATGATACCACATTTTTGCATTTACTCCTCTGCATGTGGATTTGGGAAGCTTTTAAAATTGGGTAGACAAAATCCAGGCGGAAATCCCAAAATAGCACCAGAGTTTAAGAGGTTAAGACTCCTGACATAGAACGTACACAGTTTCATTCACACATCTACTAAACACCATCATAGTTACATGCATAACACTAAAATAATGTGTGAGGATGTTAATGGAAAAGGGCCATTGATGACTTTCAGACACTTTAAAAAGTTATTAACTATAAGCTGCATGCTTCATAACAGGGAAGAAAAGCTGATTGCAACTTCAATTTAATGCTAACTTTAAAATTCAAACGCCACAAATCCATAAAAACCCAAACTGTTGCACCTTTAAGGCTGAAATCATTCTAAATTTAATCTTTAAAATCAAGACAAATTTCTGAAAGAGTTGAAAATAATCCGCCTTGCAAGCGCTATAATTTCCAGTTTGATTAGCATCCGAGTCTGGCATTTGGCGTATGAGCGAGTAAATGTTCCCTCACCCTCGCTGTCTGTTGATCTCTATGTGACTACAGACACGACTCTGCACTGAAGCATCAGTGTGATGTTTGTTTGTGGATTAGAAGTTAATTTAACATTCCTCAGCAGTGCGTAGAGTCAAGTAAACATCCTAACGTTGCCGATGCTCCATTCCCCGATGGGAGTGGAAACCCTTCCTGAGAAAGACTCCCCTGCGTCCCCTCTGTGTTTTCTCATGACCTCTGAAAGCCCACCAGCTCTTCCTGTCTGTCCACATGACTGTGGCTTCACTCTGCTTGAGCGCTTCTGTGTTGATCGAGCGCTTGCTGAAGAATGTGATATTTTTTTTCATGACCGTAAACATGTTTGTAATGTTGATGGTGTTTCCCTGTAAAACTGCATCTTTGCACAGCTGAAGGGGATTGCGTTTTCGCTAACATGACTTGACGTTGTCAGGCTTTTGTTGTGGCTGTCAGTTCTTTACAAGTGTTTATTTGGAATAACCATGCTTTTAATTCTACTAATCTTTTTTTTTTTTTATTAGTGGATTTGTTTGCATTAAAACCAATAAAATAAACCTATTATTTATGCCAACCTATTATTTATGTAAGGAATAATCAGAATCAGAATCAGAAAGAGCTTTATTGCCAGGTATGTTCACACATACGAGGAATTTGTTTTCGTGACAGAGCTTCCACAGTGCAACAGAATTACAGAGACAGGACAAAAAACAGATAATAAATATATAAAAAAAAATAGAAGTAAGTGTTAAATGCAAATATACAAATGGACAAGTGTATGTACAGTGTATTACTATATACAACATTATATGTGCAGCTGTTATGTGCAAATTGGCATCAACGGCTAATCAACGGCTTGCCGTGCGTTAAAGGATTTTAATGCACGACGTGGAGGCAAAGGACCACACGACGCGCAACGTTTTTAAAATAAAAATAAGACGTAAAACTTTGTTCTAAGATGTAATAGTTTATTTACTTCTTTAATTAAATGCAAATCCGACATGAAAACAGCTGACGGAGTACACACTAACCTGTGCATTATTTAGACACTAGATGGCACCAAACAAACAAAAACACGAAGCTAACAGAAATTAAAACAGCTGATGGAGTATACACTAACCTGCACATTATTCATTCCCAAGATGGCGCCAAACAGTCAAAAAACGCAAAGCTGACAAACTAAATCAGCTGATGGAGTATAGACTAACCTGCACATTATTCAGACACAAGATGGTGCCAAACAGTCAAAAACACAAAGCTGACAGAAACAGCTGATGGAGTATACACTAACCTGTGCGTTATTCAGACACAAGATAGTGCCAAACAGTCAAAAACACAAAGCTGACAGAAACAGCTGATGGAGTATACACTAATCTGTGCGTTATTCAGACACAAGATAGTGCCAAACACTCAAAAACACGAAGCTGACATTAACGAAAACAGCTGATGGAGTATACACTAACATGCGCATTATTCAGACACAAGATGGCACCAAACAAACAAAAACACGAAGCTAACGAAAATTAAAACAGCTGATGGAGTATACACTAACCTGCACATTATTCAGACACAAGATGGCACCAAACAGACAAAAACACAAAGCTGACATTGACGAAAACATCTGATGGAGTATACACTAACCTGCGCATTGTCAAGAACGCAAAGCTGACAGAAACAAAACTGGCATGATAAAGCATATGCTGACCCCAGTCAGTTCTTAGATGAGTCTGAGTTATTCAGCGGTTGTTTTCTATGAATAACATAACTTGGAATGTTCCAACTGACCAATCAAAATCAAGTATTCCAGACAGCCGTGCAATAACATAAGCGAACACCCATGAGTCTCCGGTTATTAACACCCCACTGGACGTGTGCACTTTGGAGTGTTTGTGAATGGGGGGGAAATTGCTCCAGTTGCTAGGTACTGACTGAAGGCCTGGACTGAGTGTTTGAGGAATGATGCCGCACTAATGTACTGAATGTATGATGATCTGTGTTGATGATGATGATAACAAGAGCTGCAGGGTCTGCTGTCGGACTCTGGTGCTGCTGGCTGCTGAGGTGTGTGTGTTCAGTGTGTGCTCCTGCATGCTGCCTTCACCACAAACATGCAGTCATGTCAATCATTGATTGCGTGAGCAACAGTTTTACGTGTTGTTGATGCTGGTTTTCAGTCACTGCGTTTGGTAAACCTGTGGAATGGGCGGTGTGACAAAATCTGTAGCATTAGTTGATTCTTCATACGTTGTTTTCAGTCACGTGGTTCTAGTGACCCATTAAATTCAGATGGAGGGCAGGAAGTAAAAAACTGAATAGGAGACATAGAGGAAAGTCCATATTTTTGCCATTTATACCATATTTCAAAGGAGATATAAATGGAAAATAAGCACATATGCTGGCCATGATCCTTATATCATGAAGAGGGCCGAGTTTACTACTGAACTATAATATATTTGCCTGTCATCGAGGTGGTAGATACTGTATAAGATATTATGTTACATGAAAAAATAAATACTATAGTGTTTGCAAGCATACTATAGATAATTACTTTAATTAAGGTGGTGTAGTTATTATATTGGTGCTGTGGTACGACACAACTGTAGTAATAATCAAATTATTCAGTAGGTTTTTAGTTTTCTTTGCTTTAATTATACACCATCACAGCACCACAGTTTATACTAGCATTATTTATTATAGTTTATCAGTTCACCAGTATTCTGTAACATTTATTAACAAAGAGTTGTAGGCATTTTACACTTTACTATGTGATTCAAAAACATGTTTATTATGAATTACTATAGTTTTTCACCATGCGGATAATTTCCAGACATCACAAAAAAACAGATGAAAGCATACAAGTGTTGACACATAGTCTACTTTATTTATTTATTTATTTTATTTGTTTTTTATTTATTTATTTATTTATATATTTATTGTTTTTTTATTTGTTTTTTATTCATTCATTTATTTATTTATTTATTTATTTATTATGTAAGGGGAAATGATTTGAATGAACTTACCATCTACAAACATTCACCACTGCTGGGCATATCAGCGTTAATGTTACTGCTGTTTTTTCTGCTGAAATGCTAGTAAAGACTTTGATTATTGCAAAACAAGATGGATTTCATTTAAACAATTATAAACAATATAAATCAGCATTATATTAAGGTTCTGATAGCAATTCCGATGTTGTAAGAATCACTTTTTGCCCTTCATCTGAAATTCACGCATCATCAATGACGTCATGTGAAAACAACCTATAGCATTTAACCTTGTTCAGATTGTTTTGTTGCAGTGTAGCAATAGCTAAATTGTTAACTGTTCATCTTTTTATTTAGAGTCTGTCGAACCAATAGATGAGATCAGTCTCAAAAATAATACATTTACAAAATATAATTCATGCATCCACAACACAATTCAAATTTACTAAATCAAATTCATAAGTTCAAAATGCAATTCGTAAATATACAAATCCAATTAATTAATTCATAACACGATTCAGAAATACACATCTAATTCATTTAGTCAAACTTTTCATTGTTTTTAATTGTGAATTCATGAATTGTAGATTTTGTGTTTTGAATTTAGAAATTAGATTTTGTAAATGTGCGTTTTAAATGTGTTTTATTCCCAAATTTTATTTTGTAAATGAATAATTTTTGTGACTGATCTGGCTCCATACTGACGACTGAAAAGTGAAAAGTGTCCATACTGAAAGTTTTTAAAAGCACACACACACACACACACACACACACACACACACACACACACACACACACACACACAAAAAAAACTACAGCTTTGTCCTGTTTACAAAAATAAACTTTTTTATACTGGTTTGCACAATACCGTTGTCTAAAAACATGTCATTCCGCCCGGACCTTCTTTCCATATGATTGCTCTGCTGCTGCTCCAAGTCTTCACTGATGGACGTCTTTTATTTCAGGGAGCATCTATTCTAGCCCTGGACTCTACAGCAAGACAATGACGCCCACCTACGACTCTCGGGATGGCAGTCCTCTGTCCCCAACCACAGCCTGGTTTGGAGACAGTCCTCTGTCAGAAGGCAATCCCAGCATCCTCGCTGTCAGTCAGCCCATCACCTCGCCAGACATCCTGGTCAAGATGTACAAACCGCAGTCCCTCCTGGACAAGGCCAAGATCAACCAGGGGTGAGTTTAGACAGAAATGGTGTAAGGAGGTTGATCTTAGTGCCGAGATACACTAAGCCAATAGTCAGCCGTTGGGCTTTATTGGTCCGGTCTGGCTAGTTGATATGGCTTGTTTTAGCGATGTTCTGATACCCTTTTAACCTTTCCGATACCTATTCTGAAAAATGAGCTCAGGGTTTAGCTGATACAGAGTACTGAGCCGATACCTGAGCTCAGTTTATCGACCAAAGCTGAGTACTAAACCAATATCTGAGCTCAGTGGATCAGGTGATGCCGGATACTAAAGTGATATTTGAGCTCAGTGTATTGGGCAGTACCGAGTACTAAACCGATACAGAGTACTAAATTAATACCTGAGCTCAGTGTATCGGCTGATACAGTGTACTAAACCGATACCTGTACTCAGCGTATTTGCAGAGATCGAGTACTAAATGAATACCTGAGCTTAGCGTATTGGCGAATACCGAGTACTAAACCAATACCTGAGCTTAGCGTATTGGCAAAAACCGAGTGCTAAACCGATACCTGAGCTCAGCATATTGGCGAATACAGAGCACTTAACCGATACCTGAGCTCAGCATATCAGCCGATGCCGAGTACTTAACTGATACCTGTCTCAGCTTGTTGGCCGATACTGAGTACTAAACCGATACCTGAGCTTAGCATATCAGCTGATGCGGAGTACTTAACCGATACCTGAGCTCAGCATATTGGCGAATACTGAGTACTAAACCGAGACCTGAGCTCAGCATATCAGCCGATGCCAAGTACTTAAGTGATACCTGAGCTCAGCAAATCAGGCGATACCGAGTACTAAACCGATACCTGAGCTCAGCGTATTGGCGAACACAGAGTACTAAACCAATACCTGAGCTCAGCGTATTGGCCAATACCGAGTACTAAACGGATACCTGAGCTCAGCATATTGGTGAACACAGAGTACTAAGCCGATTCCTGAGCTCGGCGTATTGGCCGCTTTTGAGTACTAAACGGATACCTGAGCTCAGCGTATTGGTGAACACAGAGTACTAATCCGATTCCTGAGCTCAGCGTATTGGCCGATATTGAGTACTAAACCGATTACTGAGCTCAGCGTATTGGCCGATATTGAGTACTAAACCAATTACTGAGCTCAGCGTATTGGCCAATAACGAGTACTAAACCGCTACCTGAGCTCAACGTATTGGCCAATAACGAGTACTAAACCGATACCTGAGCTCAGCGTATCAGCAGATACCGAGTACTTAACCGATACCTGTCTCAGTGTATTGGCCAATACCGAATTCTAAACCGATACCTGAGCTCAGCGGATTGGCCGATATCGAGTACTTAACAGATATCTGATCTCAGCGTATTGGGGAACAGTGTACCAAACCAATACCTGAGCGCAGCGTATTGGCCAATAGCGAGTACTAAACCAACACCTGAGCTCAGCGTATCAGCAGATACCGAGTACTTAACCGACAC
>CAIGQQ010003503.1:2409609-2425558 GCA_903798035.1 Danio albolineatus | reverse complement strand
TTATTTATTTATTTATTTATTTAACTATTTATTTATTTATTTATTTAAAAGGTCAAGGGTCACATTATTTTTATTTATTTATTTACTTATTTAGAGGTCCAGGGTGACATTATTATTTTTGTTTATTTAGTTAGTTAGTTAGTTATTTAGGGGTCCAGGGTCATGTTAATATTTTATTTATTTATTTAAATAAAATAAAAAAACTTAAATTGTGTGGCCAATAACAAATATTTATATAAAGAATATAATTATTATTTATATAAATATTGTTAATTTAAATTTTTTTATTTATAAACACACATAAATTAAGGGGGTGGGTGGGGATGGGGCTAATCTCGTCTTCCTCCTTATTTGTCTATGATCGCATGCCTGATTCATGCGCCTGCAACAGTTACTTCAAACTCAAGGCATAATGTCCATTTCTTCCAGTATTCTCAAGATAGTTTCCCGCTTGCGCCAAAACTGTGCTCTCTTACTTGAAGCCATTGCCTGACAACTGCCATGTGTTTGTCCTGTCGCAAAATGCGGCAAAAGTCCTACACGACAGTTGCATTGTTTACATGTCTGTACTGCACTAAAATAGGCACACTCATCTTAATTGCTTCGATTATGACTTTAGTCGGATTAAGGTCATCATAAATTGCCATTCACATGGTCGACTCTTAATCAGAGTATAGTTTTGATCGTATTGAAATCGGAGTATTGGTGTCCGTGTAAACATACTCACTGCTGCTTTCTCCTCAGACCAAAGAAGCTGACTCTGAAGGGCTACAAGCAGTACTGGTGCACGTTTAAGGACATCACCATCTCCTGCTATAAGAGCCGCGAGGAGGCGCACGGCACACCAGCGCACCAGATGAACCTGAGAGGTACACACACACACGCATACCTTCAGCACAAACACATCTTCAGCGCAATCACTCTGAAGCTCATCCGCTGGTTCTCCGCAGGCTGTGAAGTCACGCCAGATGTGAACATCTCCGGGCAGAAATTCAACATCAAGCTGCTAATTCCTGTAGCAGACGGCATGAATGAGATCTGGCTGCGCTGTGATACTGTGAGTGATACGATGACTCGAGCTTTAGACTGTAAACTCACTGCTCTTCACTTGACTTTAAGTAATAAAAAATAAATAAATGATGCTCCTTTTCATAAACATAAGTTTAACAAGGTGTCTGCAGGGTCTGAAAATCTATTTAGAGAATTGAAGGCACTTATAAAAAATTAAAATTCATAAATGCTATTTAACAAGGTATTATATTTTGTTTTCCTTGGAGTCTATAATTGTAGATTAACTGTCTATAATCGCTTGTTAAGTGTGGCGTCACAGTTTGGGTTCATTATATTATATTATATTATATTATATTATATTATATTATATTATATTATATTATATTATATTATATTGTTAATTAATTTATTTAGTCCAGGTTCACATTGTTATATTTATTTATTTATTTATTTATGTACCTACTTATTAAGTGGTCCAGGTTCACATTATTATTTTTATTTATTTATTTATTTAGAGGGCCAGAGTCATGTTACTATTATTATTATTATTATTATTATTATTATTATTATTATTATTACTTAATTAGGTGTCCGGGTTCACATTATTATTTTTATTTATTTATTTATTGATTTATGCACCTAATTTATTTATTTATTTATTTATTCATTTAGTAGTCCAGGTTCACATTATTATTATTTTTAATTAATTTAATTATTTTAATTGTTTAGTGGTCTAGGTTTACATGAATATTATTTTTAGTTATTTATTCATTTAGTGGTCTAAGTTCACATTATTATTACTTTGTAATTAATTAGTTAATTAAAATTATTTAGTGGTCTAGGTTTACATTAATATTATTTTTATTTATTTATTTATCTATTTATTTATTTATTTAGTGGTTTAGGTTCACATTATTACTATTATTTGTTTATTTATTTAAATTATTTATTGCTCTAGGTTCACATTATTTATTTATTTATTTATTTATTTATTCAGATTTCCAGGGTCACATTATTTTTATTTATTGGTCAAGAGTCCCATTGTTATTTTTATTTATTTATGTACCTATTAATTCATTTTGTGGTCCAGCTTCACAATATAATTTTTATTTATTTATTTATTTAAATTAATAAGTGGTTTAGCTTCACATTATTTTTATTTATTTATTTATTTACTCATTTATTTAGGGGCCAGTGCCATGTTATTATTTTATTTATTTATTTATTTTGGGGTCAAGTGTCATGTTAATATTTGATATATTTATTTATTTAGTGGTGCAGAGTCACATTATTATTTCATTCATTCATTCATTCATTTAGTTAGTTAATGGTCAAGTATCACATGATTTATTTGTTTGTTTGCTTATTTTTTTGTGGGCCCAGGGTCACATTATTATTATTATTATTTTTTTATTATTTATTTACTTAGTGGTCAAGTATCACTTTATTTATTTAATTAATTAATTAATTAATTGATTCATTCATTTATTTATATATTCATTTATTTAATTGTTCATTCATTCATTCATTAATGATTGTAAAGCCCAGCAGGGACTCAGAGGATGCTCTGTTTTGTCTGTGCTACAGGAGAAACAGTACGCTCAGTGGATGGCCGCCTGCCGTCTGGCCTCTAAAGGGAAGACCATGGCAGACAGCTCCTACAATCTAGAGGTCCAGAACATTCTGTCCTTCCTGAAGATGCAACATATGAATCCCGACCCACAGATCATCGAGCCCATCACCACGGATATCAACCCCGAGTGCCTGGTGTCTCCACGATACCTGAAGAAATACAAGAACAAGCAGGTAAATGTAGGATACAAATAAATTAATATGAAATTAAATCAATATATAAATTAATCAATGTATTTTATTTAAGCATGCTCTGATCAGGATTTTTGAATCTGCCACTATGCTGACACCTAGACATCTGTAGCCCCGCCCTCTTCTGAAAACAATCTCATTTGAATTTAAAGCGACCAAAATGCCACAATTAGGATCAAAGCCTAAAAGGGTCAGTTTCAGAGAGTTATAGACATTATCAGTGTGTATTTCAAATCAATAGAATTTAAATACTTTGTTTGTGATACTTCACACATTTCAGTCGAACAAAACCTGAACAGCAGGTCAAAACACTGAAAAAAACTAAACCCTATCTGTTTTTATTAATTTAATGATGACGAAGGTTTGATGTTAAAGGGTCACGAAACACCAGAACACATGTGTTTGAGTTGTTGACAGTGATATATGTGTCCCGCGCTGCTATAAACACTATGAGGACGTGTATATTTTACTAAAGAGTGAAAATTGGTTGTTTTTGCGTTATTTCGAGCAAATTCGTTCTTCCGGTTTGAAATGAGTATTTGAAGCTGCGTCACGCCGATGAGATCCATACGTGTACTCCAGCGTGTAGAGTGGATGTCTGTACCGGCGAGTGCATCGTGACATCTCTGAGTGTGCGGCATTGATTCATGAGATAGACCAATCAGCGCGCTCTATTGTGTATGCGGCGCAACTTCATTAATATTCATAATCGCTTCGAAGATTGTTTGTACCTGTTGCAGTGTTCAGGAGGCAAAGAGACGCCATGCTGTGTTGCCAAAACAAGTGGAAGAAGAAGAATAGATTGGAGACACAGGTCGCCAGTGTTGTGTTTATGTGCTACAACGAAGGTTTTGTTTACGTTTCCCGCTATGAGAGCGCAGCTGGACTCACACGCGCGCAGCAGAAATGCGTTTGTAAGGAACCAGAGAGCTTTCCGCATCTGGAAATGGTGAAATCCGGATTTGCCGCTCGTCTCCTTTAAAAAAAATACACAGCTGCAGTTTATGTTGATTGTCCTGTCTTTGGTAAGTAGCGATCTGTGCTCTTTGTTTATTCAGATGGGAAAGTTAGTTAGTTTCGTCAGCAGTACTCTTTCAGTGTTTATAGACAGACCTTAGTCAAAATCATTAGAACTGTTACTGAGTGTACAGTACGCTAACATCACTACAGTATTATAGACTGAAAGATCCGCTGTAGATGCTGCTCTTCGAGTGTAAACATATAAACACGGCCGCATTTTGTGACAGGATAGTGTACACACACACGGCTTTCTGACGCTACCTACCGAGAGCATAAGTTACCGAGAAACACGGAGGTTTTTTTATTTCTCTCATACGCCGCGCGGTCTCAAACACTCCATTGAAAACACACTCTTAGCAGTTTCTCACATCTTGTTTGTCATGGGGGATACGCAGGAAATGTTCCTGGATTAAAGTTAAAGTGCCGTTAAAGTCGACAAATTAATAATTTGGCAAATAATTTGATTACTGACGCCCATGTAAACACAGTCACTGTCTATCTCCCCTTGCGTCTCAGCACGTGCACAAATGGAAACTCCCATTTATATGCAAAACCTTCCCTCTTTCCCTCCCCTGACACTCCCACCTAAACAGAGCTGGACACACCCACTTTCCTGAGCTTTTCCAGACTAGAGGTGTGAAAACACCCCGCCGAGACAGGGGGCTTTCGTGGCCCTTTAATCAAATGTTGCATCAATTAAATGTTAAATATGTCACACAACCTGAATTGTCCAAAAGATATGTACACACATCTGAAGGCTCCCATTGCAGTGCTGTGAATATGCAGTGAAACGGTTCATGAGTGTGTTCTTGTGCTTGAATGCAAAACAAGAGGAAAGTGGAAGTATTTGGGGAGGCTGTGTGTGTGTGTGTGTGTGTGTGTGTGTGTGTGTGTGTGTGTGTGTTGCTTTGTGTTTATGCGTGTCTGTTTGTCTGGTGTTGCCTCTGTATGTGTGTGTGTGTGTGTGTCTGGTGACTGTGTGTGTCTGTGCATCCGTGCGTGACTGAATTTGCATCAGTGTGTGTCTGTGTTTGGGTTTTTATGGTCTGCATCTGTCTGTCTGTCTGTGCGTCTGTCTGTGTGTCTGTCTATCCGTCCGTCCGTCAGTCCGTGTGTGTGTGTGTGTGTGTGTGTGTGTGTGTGTGTGTGTGTGGGTGCACAGAAGGCTGCTGGTGTCCTCTTACACTGGTCGGCTGATGCTGGGCTGGGGGATGGTCTGGGCTTCCTGTCCTCCATCTCTCCGCTCCGGCAAATGGGCGGGGCTTTAGAAACAGGCGGGAAGAAGAGCCTACAGGAAACCAGCCGTGCCTGGGAATGTAGAGAGACAGTCTGGGAAGAACACAGCAGTTTGTTTATGAGAGCTACTGTAGAGTCCAGATTCATTCTGAACGCTTTCATCGATGCGTTTACAACCTCGATATCTCTCCTTCAAGGGCTTCCTGAGGGATTTGAACCTGGACCCCAGAGGATGCATTAAACTTTGGGAATCGAGGAGAAATCACTTTCTCACTTCCAGACTTGTTAAACCGGATGAGACCAGCACAGTTATTGCTAGAAAGGATACGGCTGCAGACGGAAGTTAACTAGAATTATTTATTAAATTACCCAGTAATTTTTTTTATTAACAACAACAATAGAGTTTTTATTAAATATAAGTGTTTTATTAACGTTTACCTCTACCCTAACCCTCACAGTGATGTAAACCAGTAATTAAACAGAGTATTATTCGTTTGATTTGTAAAATTACCCATTTATTGTATTTTATTAACCTCACAGTAACCTAAAACGGTAATTATACAGACTATTATTCATATTGTTTGTTAAATTACCCATTAAATTGTCTTTTATTAATGCGTAGCCCTTCCCCAACCCTAAAAAATCCTGACAGTACGATACAGTAATATGAACTATTGTTGTACAGCATCACAAACATTATGCTATGTTGATGTGTGTATCCACAGCTGTATCCCTTCTTGAGTTTATCGTCCAGCACAGCGGATGTAGTCATCCAAGTGGTGTGTTTCTGGGGTCTCAGTGTGTGTGTGTGTGTGTGTGGCGCCACCTTGTGGACTGAAGTGTGTGTGGTCTGAAGTGGGATTAAAAATGATCGGGTTAATCATAAACTACTGCTCAACTATGAACTTTGAAGCCCATTTTCCCAAAGTTTTGCACTGTTTTGAGAAATGTTGAGATCTGCTGATTCTTTTATTTTTATTTAGATTTGTGACCCTGTACCAAAAACACAGTCATGAGTGTCATTTTTGGAAATTAAGAATGAGAATAAATAAATAAATATAAATAATAATTAATGTAAAGGAATAAATATGTTTTTCATTGATGCGCTTATTAGTATGGGACAATATTTGGCAGAGATGCAACTATTTCTAAATCTGAAATCTGAGAGGGGAAAAAACTTCCAAATATTGAGAAAATTACCTTTAAAGTTGTCCAAATAAGTCTTTAGCAAGGCGTATTACTCATCTACGATTGAGTTTTGATATATTTACTGAAGGAAATTCACTACATGTTTTCATGGACATGATTTTACTTAAACAGTGCTCAGCAGATTCGAGTACACCCATCAAAAATGAAATGGGTTTCTTTTAAATACTAATCTACCTGTATACATTAGATTAGTCAGTACTGAAGCCAAATCTGGAGCTTATCTAATAAAATTACGCATGATAACTCTCCAAAAGGTAGTAGTACAAAAATGTTTATCATGAAAGATTAAGAGAAACGGGCGCCACGGTGGCCTAGTGGTTAGCACGTTCGCCTCACAGCAAGAAGGTCACTGGTTCGATCCCTGGCTGGGCCAGTTGGCATTTCTGTGTGGAGTTTGCATGTTCTCCCCGTGGTTGCGTGGGTTTCCTCCGGGTGCTCCGGTTTCCCCCACAGTCCAAAGACATGCGGTACAGGTGAATTGGGTAAGCTAAATTGTCCGTAGTGTATGAGTGTGAATGAGAATGTATGGATGTGTTTCCCAGAGATGGGTTGCGGCTGGAAGGGCATCCGCTGCGTAAAACAAATGCTGGATAAGTTGGCGGTTCATTCCGCTGTGGCAACCCCGGATTAATAAAGGGACTAAGCCGAAAAGAAAATGAATGAATGAATGAATGATTGAGAGAAACAAAAAATGTCACAAAGTTAGTTGAGATTTTGTCATTTGTATACTTATTTTGCAATAATTGTCATGAATTTAAATATTTAATCTTTCTATTTCTAAAGATGTTCGGTGACTAAAAGTTTAATAAATATATCTGTTTAATAAGTGAAGTTTTACAAACTAATTTCGAGAGGAGCACGTGATATGATCGCAGCTGGTCACTCATCCGTAATCTGCAATAAACCAATCAGACTGATCCAAGCATACAATAAATAGATGGATTTTACCCTACTTGCCTTATCTTCATTTTGGACGAATCTTCACTTCCACCCCATCTCTTCCTTTTCCTCCTTTACCAGCGCGAGCTTTCGAGATGTACTTGATCTCGGACCCTTTTATGCTAAATGAAAAGTCGGGAGCCCTGGGCTCAGTTATCTCCGAGCTCAGGGTTCTCTCCTGGGACAGCATGCCAAACCTGCAAATACCGTCAACCAATATCTAAGTGTGAACTCTTGAAATCGGGCGCCACGGTGGCGTAGTGAGTAGCACGTTCGCCTCACATCAAGAAGATCGCTGGTTCGAGCCCCAGCTGGGTCAGTTGGCATTTCTGTGTGGAGTTTGCATGTTCTCCCCGTGTTGGCGTGAGTTTCCTCCGGGTGCTCCGGTTTCCCCCACAGTCCAAAGACATGCGGTACAGGTGAATTGGGTAAGCTAAATTGTCCGTAGTGTATGAGTGTGTTGAGTGATGAGTGGATGTTTCCCAGAGATGGGTTGCAGCTGGAAGGGCATCCGCTGCGTAAAAATATATGCTGGATAAGTTGGCGGTTCATTCCACTGTGGCGACCCCAGATTTATAAAGGGACTAAGCCGACAAGAAAAAGAATGAATGAATGAATGAATGAACTCTTGTAATCTGTTGAAATACACCGACATATATTGCCTATACTCACTGAGAAATAGATATAAATATTAATTTTAGGGCTGGGTGATTAATCGAAAAATAACCGAAATCGACATTCAGAGCCTATAGTCGATCTAATATTCCCAGGTCGATTTATTCGATTATTTTTCCTACTGTGTGTAGAGTCATGTGACCTCACTCTATTAAGGCTGATTTACAGTATACGTCTACATCGAGAGCATGTGTATGGTCAGGTGCAGCCTTGGCACAGTCGCATACCTGACGACAAGTAGCGCAAACTCTGTGATATATATACAGTCCCTGACAAAAGTCCTGTTGCTTGTGTACAAATTGACCTGAAGTGCTGCTGAAATATATTTTGAATCCAGATTTTTTTACTAGAAATGGCTCAGTTTATTGTCAACAGCTTTTGTAATTACGTTTCAGTGCAAAACGAAACTTTCAAGAAGTATTGTACGATTCCCAGCTTAGTAAAGCCCATTGACTGAATTTTTGCAAAGACATAGAGTAAGTGTTGTCGCCTTGTCATATGAGCTTTACCTGTGACTATTAATGAATCAATTAGGTCTCAGGTGTGTATCAAAAGAACTCAAGTACACTAGACCGTCACAGCAACTGAACTAGACCGCTGCAAGCATAAGATTCACCCTGAGACTAAAGTGTTGATTATCAAGAGGCTGAAGACCATATCCACTGTATATATATATATAAATAACATAATCGTCATTAATTGTAACTGAGTTAAAATATTCAATTCATTCATTCATTCATTTTCTTTTCGGCTTAGTCCCTTTATTAATCCGGGGTCGCCACAGCGGAATGAACCGCCAGCTTACAGCATATGTTTTTACACAGCGGATGCCCTTCAAGCTGCAACCCATCTCTGGGAAACATCCATACACACTCGTTCACACACATACACTACGAACAATTTAGCTTACCCAATTCACCTGTACCACATGTGTTTGGACTGTGGGGGAAACCGGAGCACCCGGAGGAAACCCACGCAACCACGGGGAGAACATGCAAACTCCACACAGAAATGCCTACTGACCCAGCCGAGGCTCGAACCAGTAACCTTCTTGCTGTGAGGCGAACGTGCTACTCACTACGCCACCGTGGCGCCCCTTTCAAATAATGGAGATTTTAATTTGAAGCCAATTCCACAGCCCTAATTCATTTTCAAAACAGAGTGTACTCGTTTATGCTGAGCGCTGTATATAAAACATCTCTCTATATTTTGTATTGCCAAAAAACGTAACACTATTTTAGTGGTCCATTTGAAATAAAAGTAGTGTGTGTGGTGTGTTCCTCTGTGTGCTCTGTCCTGCTGTTTACTCACACACACACGTGCACCCTGCCCTCCTCTCTCTCGCTGTTCATTAACGGTGCTTTTGATTTGAGTTTTTCTCCTCGTTTTTGCTGCCCTGTTCATTTATTTGCTTTTCCCCTTTGTTTCCTCTTCCTGTTTCCACACTCCTCAGCCAGGCTTTGTCAGGGACTTGGTAAGTTTGACAGCTGCTAAATGTCCACGCCTCACTAACACTGGTGCTGTGTTTTACTCCACTGCTCTTTCCATTAACCACTCTAGCATTTATAGCTGTAGCTCACCGACGCCTGGAGTCTCCCCCTGCACAGCTATCTGCCTGAAAGAGAGTTACTTTGTGGAGAGTAGTCAAAATATTCAGCATTGCACAACCCCAAATCAGAAAACACAAATAATTAAAGAAAGTAGTGATTTTTTAATTCAATTTGACTTGTGTTTCATTGCGTTTTATTTTTATTGTTTGTTTTTTTCTAAATAAACCCGTATTCTATTTTGGTTTTTGCAACACATTTAAAAAAAGTTCGAACCGTAAAGCATTTACCACTTTGTAGAGTTGCTGTTCCTTTTCACGACACTTAATACGTTTAGGGACTGAAGGCATCAAACGATGGAAGTGTTTCAGGTGTAATTTTGACCCATTCTTCCTGCAAACAAGTCTTACGGTGGGTAACAGTAAGAGGTCTTTGTTGTCACATTTTGCGCTTTAAAATGCAGTTCACATTCTCAATCGGAGACAGGTCGGGACTGCGGGCAGGCCAGTCCAATACCTGTATCCTCTTCCTCCACAGCAGGACTTTGTAATGTGTGCAGAATGTGGTTTTGCATCGTCTTGTTGAAATATTCATGGGCGTCCCTGGAGAACAAGGCAGCATACTGTGCTCCAAAATCTCCTATGGTACATCACAGACGTGCAAGTTAACTTTGCCAAGGGCACTGACACAACCCCATACCATGACAGACCCTGGCTTTTGAACTTGTTGCTGGTAACAGTCTGGATGATCCTTTTCTTCTATTGGTCTAAACCAGTGGTCCTCAAGCTTTTTTCACCAAGTACCACCTGAGAAAAAAATAGTCTCTTCAAGTACCACCATAATGACCAGTATTGAAACACGGTAGCATAGTAGGCGTAATTAAGCAGCTACAGGCCTGCACAGTTCAAAAACATCCGGATTATTTCTTATTATTATTAATATTTATATTCTTATTATTATTTATCAGTCACTTTAAACATTCTAAATAGTTTGAACAGAAATTAGATCTGCTTACTGCGCATTGAAGTAGGCTTCGTGCGTCAGAAAAGCAAGTGATTAAACTATACCAACGACATTAAGATGTAAATATACAGTATATGCCACCAACAACTGTTACAAATACAGGGAGGAAAATAGCTTCAAATGATAGAATACACAACAAACATTAGAAAAATCTAAATAAAATAAAAGGTTTAGCCTAATAAATTCACTGATCACATCTGTGTTATCGTACGCATAAAGGGTTAAAAGTGTGTTTATTTTTTAACTTTAATTATTCAGCGATTCCTACACGTACCACTAGAAGTAAGCCTGCGTACCACTACTGGTACACGTACCACAGTTTGAGACCCACTGGTCTGGAGCACACACCGTCTATTTCTCCCAATAAATACCTGAAACATTGATTAATGATTAACTGATTAATCTGAGCACAGTTTACATTTCCACTGTGTGGTGGTCCATCCCAGATGCCTGTGATACAAGAGAAGTTGACAGCGCTTCTGGACACTGTTAACCTAGGGCTTCCTTTTGGCTCAGTACAGCTTTAATTGGTATTTGTGTATGTAACTATGTATTGTGGTACTTGACAAAGGTTTGCCAAAGTAGTCCTGAGCCCATGTAGTGATATCGCTTAGAGATGAATGAGGATTCTTGATGCAGTGCCGCTTGAGGGATCGAAGATCACAGTTGTTCAGCTTAGGGTTGCGCCCTTTCCCTTTATGCACTGATATTCCTCCAGATTCCTTAAATCTTTTAAAGATGTTCTGCACTGTTTGTTTAGAGTGTGTTGCAGGTCTAAATGACAGGAAAGACAAAAGAAGACAAAACATCAAACATTTTGTATTCATTTTGTTGGCAATGAAAAACAAGTCAAAGTAAATTTGGAAATCACTACTTACTTTTTTTAAATTTGCGTTTTCCATACTGTCCCGACTGTTTCTGATTTGGGGTTGTGAAAGGAAAGGAACAAAAAGGGACTGTATTTCATTGTCTTTGCGAGTGAGTGCTGTAATTTTGTGCAAGTTTTTGAGAAGCTACATTAGCGAGAACATGAGGTTTATTCGGGAGAATGCTGCAGTTTCTCTGACAAACTTGATCATTCTGCAGAAAAAGCTACACTTTTTGGCCAATTGCCCAATGAGAATCATTTCTTGAGTTCATAATACCAAAATTAAGCAAAAGAAAAATCTGTTTTCCTCTGAAAATTCATGCACACCTGGATGATTTTCACTTTAACTCATCGTCAATGTTTTTCAGCATTTATACCCAAGTAATTTTCTGTGGAGGTGAGCTGAGAAAATATGCAAAATCACTCCCTGACATTAGATGGCACTAAAGCAAAATAAAAAAAAAAACTGAAATACACTGATGCACAGGATAGTGCTTTTTTTTCCTGTCCTTGCATAGAAGTCTTCACTCTTGCGCTTGTTTTATTGTATATTTTTTGCGTAAACTTCTTTTTAAAGGGTCATTAAACCCCCTCTTTCAGTTCAAGTTTACATCAGAATTTTTCCAAAAAATGCTCTGAGCTGGGCATGGAGCTCTCCGAGTCGAGGGAGGAGTGGGCGGTACCGGCAGAGCAGGGAATAAGAGGGGGGTGAACAACTGTCATCAGTTGGCTCACAAAATGAGACACAAACCGTGAGGAGAGCCTTGAGTTCATAGTTTAAAATGCAAAGAAATAAACAGGAAGTAAATTGATGTCCTGCTGCATTTGTTACTCATAATTTTATATACACATAACCACAATTTGTTCTATCATTATAAAGATAATGGTGTTTATATAAACACTATAAAGGAGGAGGACCACAATCCTCAGATCTGAATGCAGACACAGTGGATATCAGTGCAGCAGGTCTCTTGCCCTGTCTATTTCAACCATTAGCTCTATCGGTAATCTGGAGGATTTTAAACATGTGAACACAGCAGCACAGATCTAGGCGATGTGTCTCAATAACGAACCATAGACTGTAACGAACTCAACTGATGAAAGACAAGGTCCGCCGTTCTCGAATTCTCGTACAGCTCTCCCAACAAAAATGCTTGCTGCAAACCAGCCCTGACAACATCACGGGGAAAAACATGTAACAAACCCTGTGGATCATAGAAACAAACATACGACCTGTGTCTCACCCAGTCATTGGGTGACAGCTCGGTCTGCCATGCCTCCGGAAAACACGTGCTCTCATGAATAATTAAGAAGCAGGGTTTTCTCATAGGATAAGGAAACTCCGCTATGAATAATTATAAGAAACCGACGCATCATCACTCCACTAACAGATTCACGCTACGTCACTGATTTTGATCCGCCCCAAAAATGATTTTAAACCCGGAAGGTGAAGTTAGCTGACTAAAGCTCAAAATGATCTTGTTTTTTTCGGGGTTTCTTGAACTTTTAGCTTCCTCCACTACAGCACACAAACAGCTGCTCAAAAGTATGCAGGAGGTCGTTTTGCTTATTGATGTGCATGCTCACATTGACGGCCTTCGTTTAGTCTTCATTTAAACGTCAATAAATGTAAGTGAAAGTCATCCATGTGTGCACTGGGCTTTAGGGGCTGTGAGGATGGGATTGTACTGTATTCACCACCATTATTTGTTCGATAGCATCTTCGTCAGCTGATCTGACTCGGCATGTCAGCGACCAGCGGGAGACTCCAGTGACCTCACTCGTTCTCTTTTATGGAAATGTTTCATGCTCATTGAAAGTAGGGGCTAATCAGTGGGAGCAGGGCTTCTGGAAATGTACGTTAAGCTGCATGTAAAAGAGATCATAATGGGACATATCACGTATTTGTGGTGATTAAATACACTGAAGCGTGTGGTGCTGCGTTCTTATAACAGTGTGTGTGCTCCGTGTCCATTTAGCTCCGGTTTATTCACGATCACATGTATTTCCCTCAGATTTCGGCCCGTATCCTGGAAGCCCATCAGAACGTGGCACAAATGAGCCTGATTGAGGCCAAGATGCGCTTCATCCAGGCATGGCAGTCCTTGCCAGAGTTCGGAATCACCCATTTTATGGCCAAGTAAGTGTTATTAAGATATTCTCTCAGATATCATCTTGATTAAATTACTATGCAAAAGAAAATGGACCTCATATTCGAAGAGATCATTAGCTCACCTCCAAACAGTGGTGAGAAGTAACAGATTACAAACACTCTAACTTGTGGACACTCACATACCCTCTTGTGGACACTTACATACTGGACTCAGATTAAACAAGCACATTTAATATAAAAAATTATTTATAGAAAATTTGTTCATTATGCTTACTCCAAATAAATATAGTAATGTTCTGCTCCTTACTGCACATCTTTTGGCCAAATTTGGGGATTGTATAATGTTTTTAAATGCCCGAAATAATCAAATGTAATATGTAAAACATTTTTAATTAAAAAACTATAAATCTTATCGGTATGAGGAGATATAGCAACAATCTGGTCTATAGAAAGCACGTTGTGGCCAAATTTGGGCCTTGTAGCATGAACGGCCTAGTAGGAGATTCGTTTGTTTTGACAGAATAATAATAATAATTATATGTTTAAGTAGGATAACAGTATGTTGGCTTTCTCAAGCCAACATAATTACAGTAGTTCAGTAGGTTTTCTCAGGAATTGTACTTTGAAGGTGCAGTATGTAAGCTTGACACCCTGTGGTTGAACTAAGTATTGCACTCATGGTTGAAAACACATACAGTAGCATGCCTGACTATCGAGGTGAAAGCAGAGCTCGAAATTAACCTTTTTGCTTCGTAGCAGTGGCGCTCCCAACTTTAAAAATGTAGGCGCACCAGACAAAATGTAGTCGCACCCACCAATTATGAGCACCGCTGCTAAGTTTTATATAAACGGATTTATTGCATTTGAAATGAACACTAATCAAAACTAACAAGCAAAAAAGTATATATATGCTTGCGTGAGGAAAATATGTCTCAACGAAATCTCGTTATCACAAGAAAATACATGTTTATAACATAATTGAGTGAGCAAAAGCTACACGGACGGAGCGCTCACCGGCCCTGCACGCACGCATGCATGCTGTGTTCTCAGGGGTGATGTCTGATATTGCACAGCTGCTTTTGATATATACCTTATTATTTGTATACATATATTTTATTATTGATTTTGTCCACTACTTATCAGTATTTAGTAAGAGAACGGCCGTGACTGTAGCTAAAAGATGATTTATTGTTCAAATGTAAATGTTGTAAGAAGGAACAGTAATCAAATATTCACTGAAAATTGTACATTTCTAAACACACAAAACACCAGTGTGTAACTATTTAAATAACTGTACTGCACTAGTGTCTCATACAATGTGCAATACACTGGAACAGTGACAAAAATCAATAAGACACAAAATTATATTACAATGAGACCCATAAATAAGCCGAGAGCCATAAATGATGCTGAGTGCATCATCCGGGTATAAAGTGCACTTATTATTTGTAGAGTTTTTAGTGTGAACGCACTACTTACACTATTTATACTACAAAATGGCGTCGAATAGTGCATAAGTATGTGATTTGGGACGCAGCTGATGTTAACCTCGAGGACATCGCTGCTTTGACTGTTTACCTGACGATCGCACTCAACAAAGCATCAACTCTCTTCCCGCTACTGACGGACTGAACCATACAGTGAAAGGAGGGGGGTGCAATTTGACAGTGACAGACACAAGGGGCAGATATAAGCCGTATTTTCTATTTTTAAATTCTAAAAAATTGTTTTACTTGTAATTTAGAGATGCATTCATAATTTATATTACATTATAGTACTGTTATTAATTATAAAGCAGATCTCTGTGGGCCCCTAGAGTGCATGGGCCCTTAGAATCGTCCTAACTTTCCCCCCCTTAGCAGCGCCCCTGTTTGTATACGTCATTTTAATAGCAATACCGGTCTTTTCATGAGCTGAAATATTAGTTTTGTCTTAGTCCATGCGAGCCCTTTTGCGATGGTCTACGTGGTGTTCACTTTTATTTCTAGCTGCACAGCTGACAGCATCTAGCGATTAAATGAAGGATTAAACAGAACATCTCATGCTTAAAATGTGTAGATGAAAAAATTAAGTGCCACAGACTTTACAGTGAACTCTTTAGTTATTTTCAGCGGTCTTGAAGCCAGTGTAAGTCTTTTATCCACTCTTGGACAAATGTAGATTGTGGCTGAACATTCAGCACATTATCAGTAATTAGATGTGCCGTTATGTGTTGCTGTAGGTGTTTTCTAAAACTAAATCTGATGGTGTTGTTGTCGTTCTCATCTTCAGCGCTTTACATGTTCGCGGTTGAAGCTCTTCTGTCGTCTGAAGGCGTTGACTGAGTGATTGACAGCTGATTTAAACCAATCCATTGGCGATCAGTTCTAGCGCAGTGGGCCAATAAAAAGAGCGCGAAGGCGGGGCAAGCATTGCAGGCTTGTTTACTGCAGCAAGTGAGATATATCCAGCTGCAGGCCCGCAGAACCACACACGTTTCAGGCT